>JAHREE010000205.1:0-35021 GCA_033628505.1 Tringa tobata
CCCCCCGTGATGTCCCCAACCCCCTCGACCCGAGGTGGCCAAGGCGGGCAGGTCGGCACCCACCGCCTCGTCCTCTGGGGTCGTGCATCCCAGAGAGCGGCCGGGGAGAGGGAGCGGTTCCTCCAGCTCAATGGATGCAGCCAGATTTACTCAGGCTGTTAAGTTGATTAATTGAAATGAAGTTCCTCCAGAGAATCGGCGTGTTCTTTGAGGTCAGGGTCACAACACTGAGACGCTTAATCAGATCTTTCCATTTAGCCCCTCTTAGGCAGGCTGGAATGCAGGCTCTTTCAAAGCAAGGCAGTTGGCGCCAAATTTCTGCTCTGCTATCTTGCCTCTTCCATTACATTTAACCAGCACATCCATCATTATGAAATAAAACCCAACGCCACAGATCCAGCTCAGGTGATCTTTTCCGCAACCGAAGCCGGTAGGAAAAACCAAATAAAAACCACAAAAAAAACCCAACCAAAAACCACACAACTCCCTCCGAGCTCGATATTGCTGGTGTTTTTAAAAAGCGACGCAGAACGGTGGGGAAAGGGTAACTGTCACTCTGAGTCCGTCCTTTCGGAGGCAGGGGGCAGATGTTTCTCTGCGGATAACAAATTCCTTTATCTGCCTGAAGCATTTCTCTGGGGAAGGTGGGGGAGGTTATTATAAGGTTGCCCCGAACTATTGTCAAAGAAAGGGGTTTTTCATTGCGATTCAAGAGCCCATCATATTACCCAGAGATAAATCACCCCTGTGTGGCTGTGGGACGGCTCTTACGCAACGGATCTGGATCCCACGCGCAGTAAAAAGCACTGAAAGCTTCATCCATTGTATAACTGATGGGCCAGAAGTTAGCGTATCCAATTAGCACGTAGACTTCTGGGGACCTCTTCCCCTTCCCACTTCTGTCCCTGTCAGCAGAAGGACGTTCCTTACATCTGAACGCGCTGATTGAAATTAAAGTAACTGCTCCTATTTCTTTACTCTTATCAGATGGTGTGGGGCCAGTATCTCCATTTTGCTGTACGGCAAGATGTTTATAATTTCAGAGGCAGGACGAGAAGTGCAATATCTGTGCGTCGCATCTGCAGGCAGAGCTGCAAAAGCAATCAAAGCCCCCCTCCAAGATCTTGGTTATGCTGATTGGGGTGGGGGGCTCTCCCGAAAACCTTCCAACCTTTTCCCTTCCACTACTCCAAAGTCTAAGACAACAGCAGCAAAATGTCTATATCACAGACACTGATGCAACGTGGATCTGCATCCCTCACAACCAGGCTCTGCAGAAGCTGGCAGGGCTTTAAGGAAGTCTGATCTTCAAGAACTGCTGAGTTTTGCTCCTTAAAAATCAACCTCTTTAAGGCACCTTAAACTGAAGAGCCACATAAAAAGTGTCAGTCCTTACTAAGGCACCAGCCCTTAGTGTAGGCTTTTAAAACCTTGAGAGTCTTGTTTTCAGCATTAGTTTTTAGCCAGTCCAGTCCCACTGGGCTCCTCCACCAGTGGGATACACCCCTTTGCCAGGTGGGGCTGCCCCACTGGGCTGGCCACAAACTGGGTGGGAAACAGCAAAAATCCTGGCTTCTCCACAAGTGTCTCCACTGGAAAAAGTTACCTTACACGCTTTTAAGTAACCTAAAGAGGCATGGAGTATGCAGGAATATATTCTACAGTAATTCTACTGGGCTCCCCAGTTCTAGAAGGACAGGGAACTGCTGGAGAGGGTACAGCAAAGGGCTACAAAGATGATGAGGGGCCTGGAGCATCTCTCTTATGAGGAGAGGCTGAGGGACTCAGGTCTTTTTAGTCGGGAGAAGAGAAGACTGAGGGGGGATCTGATCAATGCTTTTGAATACTTAAAGGGAGGGTGTCAAGAAGACAGGGCCAGTCTTTATTCAGTGGTGCCCAGGGACAAGACAAGAGGAAACGGGCACAAACTTGAATGTAAGAAGTTCCACCTAAACATGAGGAGGAACTTCTTCACTTTGAGGGTGGCAGAGCCCTGGAAGAAGCTGCCCAGGGAGGTGGTGGAGTCTCCTTCTCTGGAGACATTCAAAACCTGCCTGGATATGTTCTTGTGCAACCTGCTCTGGGTGGACCTGCTTTGGCAGGGGGTTGGAGTAGATGATCTCCAGAAGTCCCTTCCAACCCCATGGGATTCTGTGATTCTGTAATTCCTGTTGTTCATTCTTCTGGCATAGTAAAAATACCAACTGTGCATCCACGGTTTATTCCTTACTGCGTCAGATAACAAACAGCTCACCTCTGTCTTTGCTCTTGTTTTTATTTTCTGATTTTTTAGCAAAGAGCTCTGGGGTGAGCTGTCCTTTCCATCACAAAAGAGGCTTTTCTGGGTTCTTTGGGGGATCACACACATCTGGATGTATATGGGGTCCACACAGCAATGGGCGGGTTCTCTCTCTGCCTCTTTAAAGGCAGAACTTTTCTGACGCAAATATTTGTAAACAGCCTTGTTTTCAAAGAAGGGAAAGATTTCAAGGCCAAACCGTAAAAATAGACCACAGCAGATGGGCAGAAGGCATCAGAATCCACGAAGGTTTAACAAAGGCTTAAATCAGGGTCTCTGAGCCCCCCGTGAGGTTTTTTTTTGCCAGCATTTGGGTGCTAAACCAGCTGACAAACCCTGAGAGCAGAGGCTCTGCCACCCATTCCCCGCGCCTTACGGAGAGACAGGGGCAGGTGAGGAACTCCGGAGCAGCGTGGGTGGGATGGTGTGAAGGCAAAAAGCTTTCCCCAGACATCTAAAATCAATTAGCAGCATTTAGAAGCTATATTTAACTCTGTTTCTGAAAGCAGGCAGGCAGATCTTGGTTTATAGTTTTCTCATTAAGGCTGTTTACATGTCTAGAGATTTTGTTCTTCCCACCCCCCCTCCAAAATCTGGAGAAGATAAAACATGGATGAAGTAGTCTGCTCACAAAGGGGCAATTGCTAGAGCATAGATTTTCTCCGGGAAGACAAAGAAGCATCAGTTTGGGGAGAGCGGGTCAGATTCTGATCCTGCGGCCAATATAATTGAGTTTAGAACCTGTCCCCTATACAAATAGGAGGAAGAGGACAAAAATAATACCAAAGTTCCACCTTCTCTTTGAGAATCATATAATAAAGTCCTGACCTACCATGTTGTGCTGTATCACAGCATCATTTTTATTCCCCTTCCATTTCCCCCCATATCCCTCTCCCCTCGCTGCTCCTCGCACGTTGTGTGCTGGGGTTTGGCACTGCGCTGGGGCCAAGTATGATGTGAGGAAGACTGAGCTGCTTGGGTTCTGGAGGGGTTTTTCCCCTCTTGTCCTAGGGCCTGGGGCAAGAGAAGAAGCAGAGAGAAGGTGGAATGAATCCAGACGCTGATGGCAGAGGCAGTGACCTGTGTTGTTGCTGCTGTCGATGTGAGCATCAACTTAAACATCCAGTCAAGGAGTTGGGACCCTGCTCTGCAAGACACTGACACCCAAAGAAATCAGAGAGGGTGTGAAGAATGGCCACAGCCAGCAAGTAATTTTTTAGGATATTTTGCTTCGGGAACAGCTTTTCCCACTCCAAGTGGGAATTATCTATCCATCAGAGCTGGCCATCAAAAGTTTCACTGCTTTTTTTTTTTTTGTGTAACAGCTTTGGAAAGACAACAGCACAGAGCTGTACGTGGGAGCTGCGGGGTGAGACAAGCTGCTATTCAGGATTCAAACAGACTAAGACACATCTATTGCCTGGTTATTTTTAGTGGGGACCAAAGTGCAGCGACCTGGCTGTGAGGAGGGTAAATTCATCTGCCTGGGAGCAACTCGACTTGATTGGAAAGAGCAAGCTGTTAGAAACGGTCCTGGCTGGTGCTTCTTTCACCTACCCATGTGGCCTGTGTGACAGACCTCGCTGTCTTTTCTTCCTCCTGCCAAAGAGGACTATCCTTCAGCTCCAGCCTGTTTACACGTCCTGAAGTGCCCTGGCCCCTGGCTAGAGGAGAACTGGGGCTTGCACACAAGTGATGCTGGAAGCGCAAGGTCAACCCACTAAGAAAAGAGGCAATGACATCCTTTACAAGCTTTTTCTTCTTTCCCGTTGCCATTCGCTTACTACTGTTAAGACAGCTGACAACATCCCTTAACGCGAGGCAAGGTAACGTAACTTTGCTGAAGACAAAGGCCCTCTCTCAGAGGAGTGTGAATCAGCCCCACGGCCTCCTGCAAGCAAGGAGGGTCCTTAATTAAAAATAAGCAGCCCAAAAAACACACGAGCAGATTTAGTTTCTGTAATTTCTTTCTCTAGACGTGGCCTTTGAGCGGTAGGACTTCAAGCAGCTCAGTCCGGGGGGGAAAACAAAGGGCTACTGAAGGCGTCGTGCAGCTGTGGTGTGGACACAAACCGGGCTATCGGCAGCAAGCACGCGGTGGCACGGCAGCTGGTCCCCGTGTCCCCGTACCTGCGTGTGCTCCCGACCGGGGCCAGCAGCAAAACCTGCCCTTCTGTGCCTTCTGCAGCTTAAGAGAGCAAAGTCTGGAGGAAGCAGTGCACCGTGAATTCCCACCCGGGCTGGTATAACGTCTGCGTGCATCCCCACCCAGAGTTAGTTAAGGGGATGGTTAAAGCATCCGTGTCACTCTCAGGAGGTGGGTGCACATCCCATGGGAATGCCCACGTCTTGGCTTTGCTCTGACTAGCAGTAGTGCAGCAAGTTTAGGACAAGAGGAAACGGCCTCAAGTTGCACCAGGGGAGGTTGAGATTGGATATTAGGAAAAATTTCTACACCAGAAAGGGTTATCAAGCATCGGAACAGGCTGCACAGGGAGGTGGTGGAATCACCATCCCTTGAGGTATCTAAAAGACAGGTAAACGTGTTGCTGAGGGACATGGTTCAGTGATGGCTTTGTCAGCGTTAGGTCGATGGTTGGACTCGATGATCTGAAAGGTCCTTTCTAACCTCGACAGTTCTGTGATGCTAAGTCTGGGATCCCGGCTGCACCTTCAGTGGTTGAAACCCAGGCTGTTGTGCCTCTACTGTTTACATCCAAGCTAATAGACTAAAGATTTGTCCCCCCAAAAACCAGGGTGCTACACACTGTTAAGGTTCTTCTGGCTCCTTCACTGAAAACATACTATATGGGAGCTAGATGACTCCAATAGCAGTGGGGGAATGAACCCAATCTTCTAGATGTGAATTGCTGTTTGGTCTAAGGTCAGATATGAGTGACATTAGTCCCGACACAAGGTTTATGAAAAGATACAGATCGGTGTCTGTCTTGGGATGGATAACTCTGCTTTCAGCAGTCAAACTGGCAGCTCACTTTTTTGTGTCTGATGGTTCGTGCGGAGCCTACATGGTAGAAAAGACCCAGTCTTACCAAATTACAGATTGTGGCTTTGAAGGCAGATTCTGCTCAAGATAAATCGAGCTCCTGTACCTTAACTTTTATCCTAAATGCTCTCAAGACTGTGGGATTCTCTCTGAGCTCTAAGGTTTCAGCAGCTTTTGCTGTGAAATCTCAGAGGACCAGTTGGAGAGACGTTATGCCCTGCTGCTGGAGAATTGATTTCCCACATCAGCTGATTCATCATTAAGAGCAAAGCTCTCCAGAGCAGAGCCCCCCCGCTCTGAAGCAGAGCAGGATGAGAGTTCAGGCTTTTGGTTAGGCCGGGGGTTGAGATACTGTCATGGTCTGAAGAACCCACAACAATTTATCATCATTTAGACAGTTATTCTCTCACCCAGTCACCCCTCCCCACCTGGGAAGGGGAATCAGGAAAAAGCAAGGAAACCCAAGGGTTCAAATATAAGCAGATTTAAGAGAATAAGACTAAATAATTGATATTAATAACACTAAAGAACCAATATTGATCCCAATACCAATATAAAATCCACCAGGATCACACCCATCCCATCCCAGGGAGCCGTGCACTCCCCGCAGGGACAGCCCATGTGGGACCCTGCGAGCGCTGCGGCTTCGGGAGGAAGGGAAGGGCTCGGGGACAACCACTTTACCTTCTCAGAAGCAGAAGGTACCAATGCCTGTGGTATTCCTACCACGATGGTTCACCCATGGAAAAGGTGCCAAGGAAAATGCACCCAGCCAGGGATGTATTAGAGACTGACTCTGTTTTCAGTAGGGACTAAGTCCTGTCAGCATCAGGTCTCCAGTCTCTGGAGCCATAAGGAGTCCTAGAGGCACAGAATGGGTTGGAGGGGACCTTTAAGCCCTGCATGAAAGAAGCAGCCGCTGAAGAACGGGTGGAAGCCTCACCTTCTGCAGAAGAAGGTTACTCATCCATTTTTTGTGTCCCAGGGGAATGTCTCTCCGTAAATTAATACGGCTTTGCAGGGAATGCGTAAGGCTCGCAGCGCGGTGGCTGAAATCAGTACAGAAACCAGGTGCCCCCCTCTCGGAGAGGGGCACCACCTCAGCTTTGCCAGGGCTGCCTGCTTTGCTTCGCGAGAACACGCCGAGGGCTCCTCGGGGAAGGTGCCGAGGGATCCTTGCCAGGCTGAAATGACTGCGGATTAGCGAGCGCCCGCCTCGCCGTGTCCCTGCAGGGATTTAAAAGGCACGGGTTCCCACCGACTAAGCGAGCACTTCTGTGGCACGGGCAGAGGGATTTCCCACCCGACCCGGGTTTAGCACGTTAAGCCTGGCGTGCCTCGCTCAGAGCATCGGCGGGTCCAGCACTGATTTAGAGTTTACAGCCAGTTTATAACAAGAAGGCTGCCATAGCGATGGCTTTTGGAACAAATGGCTCCTCACAGCATAGGGGAACGGGGTTAGAAGGTAAGAACATCACCAGCAGCTAATTCCCAGGGTGGCACAGAGCAGGGCACCCCCCTCTCCGTGTCCTGCAGTGGGAACCGAGACCTCTCGAGAGGGAGGAAATTCAGATTGAGCCATTTTCCCAGCCCCTCTATATTTCTTTATCCGTTCATCTATTTACCCAGCAAGCTACCCATCCATCTGTATTTATGTATCTAATAGATATACTAATACACATTGGATTTTATAAAAACTCGCCCTTATTCTGTGTTCAGCATTTTTTGACCAGCGTGTTTGGAAAAGTATCAAGTAGCTTCTTCCTCCCCTCCACCTCACTGGAAATCCACGTATCCAAATTTGGTCACTTTCAAAATGAAACAGATCAAAGTGTTTGCGAATGTGATTTTTAAGCAGAGAAATATAAAGCCAGTTGTGGGTTCACTTCTGTATTTGCTGGGTTTCAACTTCTCCCAGGCCAAACAAAGTTGTTATGACTGAGTTGCAAGCATAAACCTAGCTAATTACAGTCCAAACAAACCTTTGGGTCTCTTCACCAGGAAATCAAAACATGAGGGTTATGAGGGATGGAGGAAGCTATTTTTATGATTTGCCTTTTAATATCTCTTTGATACACAGTGCTAGAAGCTGACCTCTATGTTCAAAACCTAATGTATGCTTGGTTTCCAAAGGTATCTCCGTGGTCCAGTCCCATTTCTGGGGTGACAAAAAGAGTTCAGATATAGGCATCACTGCTCTCTTGTATCCAAGCAGGGATGCAGAGACACCTCCCAGGTACTGTGTGAGAGGCTGGGATATATTAGTGCAAAAATTCCATTGGCTTTAGCAAGAAGCAAGACCCAGCCCAGAGTCTCTAGTGCCATAAAAAGGACAGAAAAATTTGCAGGGGACTCAAGATCAAACTCTTCCTGAGCCTGATTGACTTCAGGCCAAGTGGCTATGCTTCCTTGGAGGACAGAATTTCTACCCCAGAGGACAGGTAGCTTTTCTACCACACTTTAAATGTCATTTAAATTCTGAATCTGAACAGAGAGATTTTCAAAGGTCCTTGCGAAGAAAAAAAAGTTGCCAAAAAATAAAAAGTTGCAAAACATACTGTTTTGGAAACAATCTTTTTGTCTAAGATCTGTGATAATAATACATCTCAGCATTAAAGCATTCATGTGAAATAATATTTATAGTAGAAAAAAGACAAATAAGCTTAAAACAATTCATTTAACAAGTCACTGTATTTTCATATCACTTGAAACTTTAACTGAGGACATTGACTCGTGACGGGTTCATTCCCAAGCTGTGGCTCTCAGAGGTGAGCTGCCCTCCCAACGCTCACCGGGTCCCGAAACACCACCTCTTTGGGATCACATTGCACCCAAAGCCCGACGCAAACTTTATCAAGATTAACTGGAGCCTTTCCGTTCCACTGCTTTCTATGGCCACTGAGCTAGTATGCAAAACCCATTAAGTGGTAACTCAAACTTTCACTCAGAACTCATCCCAACTTCCTTGTGACCAACAAGCGTGGGTCGCTCTCTACCTATCATTTCCTTTCTCCACACAGTTCTTTGCAAAAGAGGATTTGGGCTGGTTCTTATGGAAAATAAGAACGTGAGAAGGCAAATGAGAGAGCTCTTTTGGAGCTCTTGCAGTCTCTGTAAAAATTTGCTAAGCCACCATATCTCGAGGCTTTCTGATGAAAGGCCTTCAGAGGTCTGCTCCTCTGCAGTGATTCTCTTCCCATACTCCGTTTCTTTGTCAACCTGCTGCCTCAAATTCCTTCAGAAGAGTTAGGACAGAAATGGATATCGCCTGGTTTTATTTGCTGACCCTCCAGGATTTGCCTGACCGAGGTCCATCGGCCTCCGCCCCCTTCTCCACTGTCAAATCCTATATCTCAGGTTAACAGGGATGCAGAAGAACGCGAGGGCCTGAGACGAGCTGAAAAATGATTTGTTCGAACCATCTCATAATATATGGATGATGGAAGTCTCCCACTGATGACCTGTCAGGCAGCACTCCAGCACTGGGTGCTGGATGGGATGACACATTCACAGATAACAAACTTTGCTGTCAATCACTCCGTTGTTAGACGTGGACCTGACGTGACAGCTATGGCTAACAACAGTTTTGATTGACGTGTATCCGAATTGCAGAATATGGAATGTGAATAGAAACAGGACTCATCTCCAACTGGACACAGCCCTTGCGCATTTTAAAACCCAGGGCAAAAAAAGCAAGCCAGTTTTGAGGTACTGTGGGCAGAGCACCTTGCCATAAGGCTGGGCTGGCGTTCACTTTGATTACCTGTTGGGGAGCATTAAGCTCATTGCTTTCTGTGAGGGCTCCCTAATAGGATCCTGATGGAAAGTCCGAGTGCGGGATGTGGTAGGCAGGCGAGCACCAGCCCCGTGTTGTTGTGAGACAGTCCTGTGCTGACACTGCAGACTGCTGCAATATACAGGGTTCCTCCTGTCAGTCACCCCATAATGAGCTGTCTCCTAATCTCACCACTTGGCCCCTGGACTGGCCGCTTCCTCGAAAACTGGAGCAGCCGTGGCTCTCCACCGTGGAGGGCAGGGGACCCTGCTGGTGTCTACTCCCACACTTGGTTTTGCATGTGGTGGCAGTGCTGCCCTCTTCACCCTGCTTCTTCACACCCATGAACCTCCCAGTAGGTCTGGCTTCACCATCTGGGGCCACCTGTACAGTCAGGGGTTCCCAGTTGGGAGAGAACATAACTCTCTAGAGCAATAGATGATGCTGCTCCGCTCTGGCCCCCAGAAAACACAGCTGAGGAACTCCATCCAAAGCTCTAGGTTAAAACAGGGAACATCAGGCCAGGAAGCATGGATGGGGAAAGCCAATTAAAGCAAATTCAGCAGGTTTTGCTGGTGGTACCCCAATGGCTCGTCCTCACCTGGCTGCCACTTCTCAAAGCCCCACTCAGGGAGGGCATTCCTGCAAGCTCGCAGGGCTTGCTCTGCGCTTCTCTGCGCCTGTCCTCTCTGCTGCCTTTCCTCTCCTCCCTGAACCCGCTCAGTTATTTTAGGCGAGTGACGGAATCCAGACAGGTCTGTCTCCCGGGAGGGGAGCGGAGGGCGGTGGAGCAAGGCAAAGGAGGGGAAGTCAGCTGGTGAATCAACAGCAGGCCAAGGCATGCTCTGGGACGTGGCTTCGGGGAAGTTATTCATCTTGTAATTCACCCTTGGGTTCTCTTGGCCTCATTTTCCCATCGCCGGGTCTATTATTTTCAGTCATTGTGAAGGTATCCTGTCGGAGCTGTCAGGCGGGGAGTGGCCCACCTCCCCGCTGACAGAGGGCAGAAGGCATGGGAAAGTGTCAGCCTGCCAAGATTGCGGCGCTCGGAGCGGAGGCTGCTCGCCTCACGCTGGAAACTTGCCGGTGGCAGATTGTTAATGTCATTACAACACTTAACACGGGAGCAGCAGGTTTCGCCTATCAACCTGCTGCAGGGAGGGAGGGAAGGAAAAGAGGGAGGCAGGGGGACGGGAGTGGGCGCCCGGAGAGGAAAGGCGGCAGAGAGTCGCTCGGGAGGCTGCAGATGTGGAGCTCACAGCCACGTGCCCTTTCTGCCTTCTGCCAAGTGGTTTAACAGCATCCACCCAGACCCTGCACGGAGGCATCTGGGACAGACGTGCTTCAGAAATAGAATCATAGAATAGTTTAGAAGAGACCTTAAAGATCACCCAGTTCCAATCCCCCTTCCATGGGCAGGGACACCTCCCACCAGACCAGGTTACTCAAAGCCCTGTCCAACCAGACCTTGAACCCCTCCAGGGATAGGGCAGCCACAGCTTCTCTAGGCAACATGGGCCAGGCTCTCACCACCTTCAGAGTAAAATTTTTTTTCCAAATATCCAATCAAAATCCACCCTCTTCCAGTTTGAAGCCATTATCCCTCATCCTATTGCTACGTGCCCTTATAAAAAGTCCCTCTCCAGCTTTCTTGTAGGTCCCCTTTAGATACTGGGAAGCCACTGTGAGGCAGGTACTGGGTGGAAGGAGGATGGGATGGGTGGGAACACCAGCACCCCTCTGTCTCCACGAGCACTGAAATATAAACCTCAAAAAGAAGAGAAAAAAAGGCACTGGACCTCCTTGGGGCATACGGGATGGCTGGGCGCTCTCCCCAACCCCTCTGCGGCGGGTAAATGCCCCCTCCGAGTCCACACTCCATCTCCCGTGAAGAAAAAGGAGGACACAGAACCACTAGTGCTCCCTTTCCCACGTCAGGACACGGGGGCTACGGCTTCTCTCCCTGTTCTGCCTGCTCTCTGCCCACAGAGGCAGCTGGGGAGGGCCAGGTTGGCAGAGCCACCCTCTGCCAAGAGAGAGGATTGGGATTTTGAGGGCAGCCACAGCTCCCAAGCCAGCTGACATCGCCACGAGCCTGCCGTAGATGCCACGATAACCCGGGGAGAAGGGCTGCTGCGTGGGACCGGCGCCTGGCACGCTGAGCCCTTCCTCCACCTCCTGAGCATCGCTGCGGGGGAGAGATGTGCCTGCACCCTGCTCCAGAAACCCCGGGAGCCTTCAGGGCAGCACTTTGAATGGTTAAGCAGGTACCTTTTCTTTTCCTTTGAATCCTTAGCCTCTTAAATCAAATCTACCTCAGGTTCAGTGCAAAACCGACGAGGGAAATCCGGAGCTGCTTGGGGCAAAAGCTAATGTGTTAAGCGCTGAGATATAGTCCAGATGTAGAACTCTCCAGGGCTGCAACGGGTCTTTGAGCTGCTTGTTTGACACCTCTGGTTTAGACATTAAAAGTCCCACCGGGGAGGAAATCCTCATGGCCTGAGTTATGTGCTATTTACGGATGGGGCTCTGGGCAGCCCTTGAAAGAGCTTGTAATAAAACCTGGAATAATAGTAAATTATTAGCATAGACTAGGAAAGGGGCTTTATATTTTAAAGCAGCTGGTTTTATGGATTTTTTTTTTTTTTTAATGCTGGATGAAGATAAAAATCCTTCTGCCTCTGAGGAATAAGAGAATGCAGAGGAGGCAGAGAAGTGTGTGAAAGCTCCAGGTCCCATTTGGAAAAGCACTCGGCAGGCAATAAAACCATGTTTCTCGAGCTAAATTGCTTGCATGTGATAGTAGAGGCTTTTCCTCCCCAAGTCAGATCTGGGGCTCACTCAGCAGTTACTGGCTGGGTGCTTCAGCCTCCTGTTCAGAGCTCTGTGAATCTCTCCCTCACTCTGCTCCTTTCCGGATCCCAGGTTTTTCCCTCTATTTCCTGCCTATGAAGGGCCCTCCTCCATGTCCTACTCCTCTACTACTCTCCCCTGGTGAGGCCACATCTGGAGCACCGTGTCCAGTTCTGGGCCCCCCAGTTCAAGAGACAAGGAACTACTGGAGAGAGTCCAGTGAAGAGTTCCAAAGATGCTCAGGGGACTGGAGCATCTCTCTGAGGAGGAAAGGCTGAGGGACCTGGGGCTGTTCAGCCTGGAGAGGAGAAGGCTGAGAGGGGATCTCATCAATGCTGAGCAATATCTAAAGAGTGGATGTCAAGAGGATGGGGCCAGGCTCTTCTCAGTGCCCAGCAACAAACTGGAACATGGGAAACTCCATCTGAACTTGAGGAAAAACTTCTTTACTTTGAGGATGATGAAGCCCTGGAACAGGCTGCCCAGAGAGGGTGTGGAATCTCTTTCTCTGGAGATATTCAAACTCTACCTGTATGTGGAAATCTCACTTAGGGGATATGGAAATCTTTTGAGCCTGAAAAGGTGAGCAGACAACTTTGGATCCAGGCAGTTCCTGAGAAAACACAGTTCCCACTCATCCTTAAGGCTGGTAACCCCAACCCTCCGGCCTGGAGCTGCACTGCTGCGACGCAGGGGTGAACAACACAGTCCCACCTTCCCTCCCTGCCCACAGCCAGCACACCATGCGCTTGCCAGGAGGAGCCAGAGCCCTCATCAGCTCTTTGCTCACGTTCACATGCATTACCAGCACAGCTGTCATAATTCTCCCTAACCTGAGTACTTTAAGGATGATAACACAGTGTCTGCATGGCTTTCCTCTCCCCTGATATGACTGGAAGTGGCAGGATTTCTCCTGCCCATCACCAGCTGCCCTTGAGTTGTCTTCTAGATGTGTTGCTTTTTTTTTTTTTAACCTTCCAGGGCTTTATTTTTCTCTTGTCGCTCTGTTTGCTTGTTTATTTTCCTCCCCGCTTGGTGTTAGCTCTTGAGACAGAACGTCCAAAGCAGCTACAGGGCTTGTTCGAAGGGTGACAGAACTGAAAGGACCGTTTTTTTCCTATTGGTGAGAGATGCTGCTTTAGAGCAGTCATTCTCTTTATATCAAAGAGGACATGTCCAGTGAAAGCACTGGACTTCACTGGTGCCAAAGACAAGGGAGTGTAGAGAGAGCTATGAGCCCACACAGCCAAGAGGAGCATCTCCTCAGCCACCCCTTTCTCCATCCCTTCTCTTCCTTGGGATACCACTGCACAGCCAGGCTGTGATCCTGGCTACTGCTGGAATGGACTTCATGATCCACGAGGAAAGCACAGAAGACCTAAGTATATACATGAGGCCAAATTTTCCTATAGAAAAATTTCTCTGCTCACATAGAAGTACCAAAGCTTACATCCCAAAGTCATCCCCACAGCAGCTTGGACGCACAGGCCTCTCTTGGTTGTCCAACCCACGGAGAAGAAAAGAGGGAATCTGATCTGCTGAAGAACGATTTAACTCTCTACATGAAGACCAGGGGAAAGAAACTAAGGCTGAAGAGAGAAAGGGCTTTTCTGCCTATGAACTGCACAAAAGCGCCTCCAGTTCTCCCCAGCCATCCCTAGACAATCCAACATACCACAAGGGTCACAGACTTGGCTGGTATCAACCTTCACAGTTTCATGGACCTCACTGTAGATTTGCTGGTTGACAACAGTCAAGGCCCATCCCATTCGCCCTGCTCATTACAGCATTACCCTGAAATTGAGGAGGAACGACCCAGAGAGCTTTACAAAGTATGCAGAGGGACCACCAGCAAAATGCAGCCATTGCTGATGCAAAGTATCCAAAAGACACAGTGACACTGCACAGAAATATGGGGACAAGGGGGAACTTAGCGGTGTCCCAGAGGGGTACCAGGTCTGCCGTGCTTCTGAGTCACCCCAAACAGCCCTTGAACTGATCGCGGAGGTGAGATGCCAGTGCCCAACCACTGATCTCTTTGACCTGCTGACTCATTCGGGCTAGCCCTCCAGCAGAAGGGACCTGCTCATCTTGCCCATCCAGTCCCTGCTCAGGTGTGGCTGCCTTATTTGCTCAGCGATTACTGAAATAAAACCATCATTCAAAGCAACTCCTTCCACCTCGCCAGGTACGTGACTTCCCTCTCCACTCCTGGTGGGACATTCTCTGATGTTAGAGCAAACTCTTCCACTTCCACACCGGTTCCTCCCAGGTCCGGGATGTCTCCAAGGAGTGGTTTCTCTGCAGGACTGTGTTGTGTCCCAGCAAGGAGCAGGCTGGGGGCTGAGCCCCTGCTCAAAGTGCAGCTCAGACACCTGCAGGCCCCAGGTTCGTACCTTGGGCTTCAACTCCTGAACAGTGCAGCTGGAAAGATGGGACTTGTAGAGCATCAGAGGCATTAACTCAAAACTGGCTCTACCTCCCCAATTTTATTAGAAACGGAGAAAGGAGAGAGCAACAAGCTAAGTTAAAAAAAACCAAACCACGACATTTTTCCTCTACATTTTCCTATATATTCTGTATAAACACAGGCTAAGCCTCAAAACAAAACAGAGAGCCATAAGAGCACATCTGTGTTTTCCAGCCCAGATCTTACTGCGACTCTGCTTGGTGCTGTACAAAGGCAATATCCCGACTGGGAAAGCTTGGACCTGACCCCCAGCTCGCTGAAGGCAAGCTCAGTGGCATGATTTGGCATTGGCACGCTTTGGCATTGCTTATCTTATTCCACAGTGGGCTTTTGCAGCCGAAATGCACCCTACGTCCTGGGAAATTTCTGGGGAAGCAACTTTTCAGGTGATTCAGCTCTCGTGTAGGAGCAGCCCTGAAAGACGCGTCCTAAAGATGGGCACTGGCTTTCATGTACCTTCCCCAGCCCAGCCACCGGCAGAGTGAGTGACCGGAGGGACAGATAAAGGTTGCTGGACTCACTGGGTGCACGCCTGGCTGGCTGCGTGTCTGTGTGACACACACCAGGACCCAGCAACGGCAGCGACAGAGGTTACGATATTGTTCACGTGCCGCCAAGCACCCAAAGATTATACGGTAGGAGGAGGCACAGCCCTTCCCTCTGCCTTTGATGTAGCTTTTATTATTGTATTTCGGGCAGACACCGGGGAAAGACAAGTCACAGAACTTGCAGAGATTAATTTGCAGGCATTCTGCAGGAAGATTTTCTTCTGAAAAACAGATATCTCACCCATTCTAAGCGGCAATTCCTTCTCACTTTTATTTCTGTACAGAGCTGTGACATTGTGGTGGCTGCAGAGGAGCAGAGCTCTTCTGCCAACTCATCACAATGTCACATCTGTGAAGCCAAAGAGACTCAGCTCAGGTGGATAAAAGAGTTTATTCTGCCTCTGCAAAGCAATGGAAATTCAAAAGCGGGACACCATGGGATCTTGCTGGGAAAGTCTCTCAGAGGCCCCAGAGAAAGCAAGCTGACATTTACACAATGTTTAAAATATATTAAACTAACAAGGATTTTTCTAGGAAAGAGGGTAAATTTGGGTCATTACTACTGTTTTGTCTGAAGAGGGTAGGAAGTCTATCTGTTTACAAGCACAGATTTTTTTTTTTCTCCTATAGCATACACACACATAATGGTCTCATAGCCTAATGCTGAAAATATTTTTATAGGAATTGTCCTGCAGGATACATTAAGAAAATATTTGGACTGTAAAGCTTGTACATGGATATGGAGATAGAAGTATGCATCTGAGAAAGGCAGCGCGAGGAATAATCTTTTCAAGTGCTTGCAAGGTAGATACTACTAAATTAAACCAGCTCACAGAGAGAGCCCAGATTCAGGGACAAACCCCATTATTGTTAGTAGCACTGAGCCAGTTTTCACAAGGAAAGAAATTATTTGTACCGCTCTTAGAACCGAAAACAGATATTACAGTATTTTCCATAGAATCAATAGGTATTTAAATCCCTCAAATTGGAGGTTTGGACAAAGACTGCGGCAGCGTGTCTGGCAGGCTCTGTGGAGGATGGCAAATGAGTTTCACAGACAAGGGTTTGCCTTGCTCCATCCACAATTTCCTGTGCCCACCTCAGAGACTAAATTAGACACACTTGAAGCCCTTTCTGTAAAGAGAAGGGATTCTCCTCTGAATGGGAGCAGCCATGCAATGGGGAGCTGGGAAATGCCTGGGATTTCTGGCTCGGCTTTTGATTCCCAGGGCAGCTCCGCTCTTCCCAAAGGCAATGTGTCAGCACTTTGGGCTCATGTCTTCCCCATTTCCCTGTTTTATCTCCCGTCTCGTGACAAATGAGAAATGCTGGGACCTCCACTATGTATCCTGCCATCACCCTTTCCGAGAGGGGGGAATAACAACCCATTGCTAGTCCATCCTTTGAGGAAACAAAAGAATGTTTGTGTCTTGCTGGTTGCATTAAACTTAGCAAAAACTTGCTGTGCAGCACTGCACGTGATTCCCCAAGGTCCATTCAAACTAGAGGGGTGCACTGGCAAGGGGAATTTGCCAAACATTTGCTAAATATAACCAGTGTTTTGTGCTGAGGCTTTAAGGAGGAGGATGCTCCTGTGGATAAAGCTCAGGACTCGGGCTCAGCAAAAGAGCACTTTCCTGCCACTCGTCACTGGTCCTAGTGCCAGTTCACTGCAGCTCTCCAAAGGCATTCGGGCACGTAGTCCCCTTTACTGGGTTACAAGAAGACATGGCTTGACACGACACAGAAGTGAAAATTAGCATTACAGTGTAAATCAGGGGCAGGTTTGCTGAGGTCAGTGTAATTCCCCGAGTGTCTCTGACCCTCCCTGGCAGCCCTGCCTCAAACCTTCACCTGTCTCTCACGCAGAGCCTAAATCCACATTTTCCTATCGCCAGCCCGGATGTTTTCTCACTTCCCGGCAGAAGTACCAGGCTATAAAACAGGGCTGGAGAGGGAAGGGGAAGATGCACACTGTTTTCTTTAGAGAAATCCTGATGCACCCTGAATAGCCCTGTTCTTCTCTTTCGGTATGTCCATCCTTTGGGGCTGAGGCCACTTTCTGGCTTGCATTTTAAGCTCTTTGCCAGCACAGTTACCATCACTGTTGGCTGTAAAAGTTTGAATCCAGCGACGAACCCAGTCACCCCAGCTGTGATCTGGAAACACTCCCCACCATCTGAGATACGTTCTAGCGAGCAGCGGTCAGAGCATCTGCCTCCATCTCACATATTTACACATGGTTTCTTGCCCAAGCCTGGATCTCATATATCAGCCACAGCTAGCTGGCCTGATCTGTGTTCCACCAGGCTGCTGTCTGTGCTGCTCAAGGCTCCAGAAGGGGAGAGAAGTTGAAATACTACACTGCAGCTGGGACCAGGATGCTCAGCAATACCCTGCCTCATCCAAAGGGCTGCCACGCTGTGCTGACCAGGTGAGATAGACCCAGCCAGGACCCCAAGTCCTGCTGGGACCTCCTTTTTGGAAGGGCCAGCAACATAAGAGGTACCCTGAATCAGAGGAGAGCAAGAGGACAAACATCAACATCTCATGGCATCTTTTAATGGCCCCTGCAAGAGCTCTACAAGAATGAAACAGTAAGTAAAAGTGCACGAAGGGTCACTGGAGAACCCCCAGCAACATCCCAGCCACACAGCCAACAAACCCCACAAAGAAGCCCCAACAACAGACTCTCCTCCCCCAGCAGGTAACCAGGGTCACTATTTGCCACGAGGAGCAATCCTGAGCTATTAGGATTTAACAGCCTGGCTAATTCACTTTTAACAAAGCTTTTGACCCAATGTGGCAGAAGGATTGGGGCTGGTCTGGCTTTCTCAAGGACACTTCAGAAAGGAAGGAGCAATGAAACACAAGCCACAGGCTTCTTCAATGCTCTGGGGTTCCCCCTCCTTCCCCTGAATTGCTCTATTGGTGCACATCCTGAGCAATTTTCACAGCTTTTTTGGTGGTCCCTGGACCAAATAATTTTTTGCTAAATGTTAAGTGCATCCACAGAGTGCCCACCAGCATGTCATCCTGACTGTGGCGGATACAGCACGCGTTCGGGACAAGGGACTTTGCATCCTCACCCACTGCCAACTGACCACCACGAGACAGAGCTGAATTTGGATTCATTCCTGTCCCAGGTGAGGAAAGCAGTGGAATAACTAAGAGAAAGATGGCCAATGCTGTCTCTAAGAGCTAGCCCTGCTCTGTGCATTTGCGGTGCTCAACTGAGTCTAGCTGATGTGGACCTCACAGAGGGAATAAGCGTCTGTGTGGCCACATTGTCATCTCTTTGCAGAATGACTTTCCTCACTACAAGGGGAGATGTGTTCGGCAGCCTGGGGCCCACCAGGGGTATTGTGCTGCTTACAGACTTTAAAATAAATAAGTCTTGATCCCTCAGCTATAACCCTCAGCAGCATCAGTGTCAACCTCTGTCCGCCCAGGCCCGGGTGAACACATCCTCCAGCCCTGCTCTGTCCCAGGCCTCTTCTCAGCGTTTGAACTTTGCTGACATTGTCAAGACACAGAGTCCACAAGGCAGCAGCTTTGTTAAATGACTTTCTGAAGGGACCGCGACCCAGTGTGGGAGGGAGAGGGCAGCCATTTGGAGAGCAAACAAGAGCAGAAGAGAGAAAAATGCAGTTTACGACGGGCACAAATGTTAAAGCCTGCGAGAAACACAGAGAACATTAATCCATTAAGGACCAAATGGATGCCATAAACCAGGAATTTTTGTTTTATTCCTATTGCTTTGATTATAACTCCACACTACTGAGCATTTATCCAGCCTGCAAAGGAGAACCTAAACCTTAGCCTTCTGCACAGGCATTGTAAACCAAGAAGAGGAAGTTTTTTTATGAGTTTCCTCACTGTACAAATTCCCATCCCTTTTCCATCAGAACATCTCCCCTCATCCACCCCTTAAAGAGGACACCTAGCCGGGTGCTGCTGCATCTGCACTTTTAGGCAGCAATTCCAAAGACTAAAGAAAGACCAAACCACACAATTCCCACATGTTGCATGCTAGCCACTTCCTCTACATTTATAGCATGCTCTATTCTTGATTAGCAGAAGGGATGTAGCTCGGGTAATTAGCTAGCAAGAGAGAAGGCTTCATTCCCAAACTTTGAAGCGGCAGAGTGTGCTAAATGTCAGGATGTGATGTTGTATTGGCGTCACTTCCCCTCTTTCAGTCTCACCCTACAACCTTCCTTTTCTCTTTAGCCGACAATTAAATCATTCTGCAGAGTGACACGGTGCATTGCCCAGATCCTGTTTAAAAATGAAACTCCCTGGACTTACAGGCTGAGATGAAAACAAATCCATTACTCCACAGCTTCATCCTGCAGGTGAACACCCCCTGCAAAATTTTAACCTTCCCTTTTGCTTTATGTTATCCCCCTGCTCGGATGCCACCAGCTAAATAAGAGCAATTTTCTTTCAAATGCAAGGAATGGCAATAAACGTGGCAGGAAAATCACTCCTAAGCAAATGGTAAGCCGGTGACATGCAAAAGAGAGGGTGCTTTGCTGTCACGGGCAGATATATTGCTGGGTGCCTGACCTCCATGGGTCCAAGCTTAAAAGCAGGATCAGACTCCTTCAAAAAAGGGATTTTAAAAAAATCAAGCCAAATCAAAATGTGCTAATAGATATCACAAAGACTTTTCAGTAAGGTCTTCCAAGGATAAGAACGAAGAAGATGCTACCTTTCAAATTAAGGCATTACATGTCAAGATAGGCTCAATTCTGGAATAAATTAATTATAAGTGAGACCAAAGAAGCCCCCCTTTTTTTTTTCCTTTCCCCCCCAAACTAAGGGGATCGTACCAGCTTGATTTCAATCACTTTTCAAACCATATGGTTACCCTGATACAAAGCCATTTACCTGCATCTCAGACGTTCACAGACACCTACAAGGAGTAGGAAAGAGCAACGTGGTGAGTCACTAGGGATGAGCTCAGCTCTATTCATCAGCTGTAGGCACGGCTGCAAGGTGGAAACGTGGCTCCGTTCAGCAGCTATGACCTGGTTTGTTCCCTCTGCTCGTACCCTCTAGTAGGGAAAGCAAATTGGTGGGAGAGGGTAACACCAAGAACGTGTCAAATAAACTGCTTTGCAAGTGCCTGAAGTGCAGGAGGAAAGACCTGCTCTGAGATCTAGAAGGCAGAAGATGTCCAGAAGATGCCCAGCTCCTGCTCAAGCAGACACTAGAACAGATCTCCTGGTCGCCTGAAGAGCAGCCTCTGATACAGATATGTCTCACTGTGCTGCCAGAAGCTTCACTCCTGACTTTCAGGAATTCCCTTTCAGTTTAAGCTCCAACTGCCATAACTTTTCTGAGACACTGGATATCTTTTTTGCTCTCTCAGATCTGATGGACTTGATGCATGCAGGCTACCAAACTGCCAGGAAATAACTTCCTCTCCTCATGCAGCTGTAGACAAACTCACACTCCAGAGATGAAAGGGGGACTGCAGCTTATGTCCAGCCCCCCTTTAACACCAGTTTCGTGTCCACAGCAGAATACAGGATGGCTTTGAAAGCAGAAGACGACTTAGGGGTGGAAAGCAACGAAGAACTGACTGATCTTTTAATATCACAGACTGCATCCTGTCTCATAGTCACATTTGGAAAAAATTCTCTTAAGAAACAAACAGTAGCCACGTTATATTGTGAGCATTACGCAGAGTTTGGCAGAAAAGTTGCAGTGAATGGTTGAAGGGTTTTTTCTTTTTTTTTTTTTTCCTGCTTGTGGAAGGTTTTCTTCAGTAGAATCATTATTTTGAAAGAAGTATTTCTTCCCCAGTTCTGCCAGCTCCTGTTTGTTCACAGCCCAGTCCCCATGTGTTATTGGCAACAAGCTGGTCGACTGTCTGCAGATGGAACGCCTGCTCACCTGGTTCCCCTCCAGTTCTCCAACTAGTACCTGCACAACAATATTGTGGCAGCCTATTTCTGATGGCTTTTGTGTGTCTGAATTTTGGATTTATTTATAAATTATCCATACCCATGGCTCTCCCTCAGATGAATGCTCCTGGAGGAAGAATGCCACAGGTGACTGGATTACGTGTCCACATGCAAACACCATTGGCTTGTGGATTTGTTGCCCATCACAACCAAGGGCTGCGCAGAGCTCACAGGTGGGTCATTTATAGGAAAGTTTTCAGAGTCAGACTGTTCACAATTTTGTCAGGGAGGCAGAACAATGCTGAACAATCCGGTTTGACACACAAGTCACCTGGAAAAATTCAAATTTGGGTGCGAGGGGGGAATATCCCCTCAGGCTGGATGAGGCTCTGAGCAACCTGATCTCATTGAGGATGTCCCTGGTCGCAGCCTATAAAGGTTCCTTCCAACCCAAACTATTCTATGGTTCTATGGCTCCTTGTCCAACACATTTAATGCTCACTCGTGTGACAGATATGATCCAGGGCCAGGCAGCCTCTCAGCCTGAGCAAGCTTAACTGTTCCAATACCAGAGAACATTTCTCCCGCTCCTGCCCAGAGTTCATGCTGCTCCAATGTTCACGTCCATTCAGCTTCCAATCAAGTGGAAAGCAAACATCTCTGGGACATGGAGAGCCTTTTCTTTCTGCCTTTATTTCTTTTCTCTCTCTCATTCTTCCTTTTACCAGAGTTTAGCGATCAACGGCTGAGATTTTTTTTTTTTTAAATAAAAACAACAAAAAACCCCAAACAAGCCGAGGAGCGGGCTGGGCAAGTTGACTTGGCCAAGGGATGAATAGGCAGGGCTGAAGGGGGGATGGCTGGGGCAGTGGAGCAGGGCGGCGTGGTTGCCCATTGTGGGTCTGCCTGGGGTCAGGCCAGACCATATGTCACCATTCCTGGGCACAGGGTCTCCATGGAGCCCCATCAGCTGGGCCCTTTGTCCCCACATCCCCCCACCATATATTCATGGCAGAAACAAATTGATACATACAAGCGCCCACCCCGTTGGGCTCACATGACACATTGGGAGCAGACAATAAAAGGACATTTCAGACTGTTTAAAATCTTGAGAAAGGGCCGGTTTCCATGGCGATGGGATGGGAGGCCTGTTGCGGCCCATTAAACTCCAATCACATGTAAATTTTTCCCCAGGCCTTGCTCCGCATTCATCCCAGCCTCCCGAGCAAGGGGGGACCGCCCGAGCTGCAGAATAGCCCCCGACAATAACCAGTTTGTTTATCAATTCAGGTGCCATTTAATTGGCTCCATTCAGCCCCCTCTTTGTTTAAAGTAATAACCTTTACAAAGCCCCACTGATTTATAATTTCCAACACTCTATTAGATAGGCTTCTTTAAATCCTTCGTGCCACCTCATCTCTGGAAAGGAATAAATCAACGCGAAATCCTTCGCGTTGGTACCCACTCATGGAAAGGCCTGTGATGCTGGAAGGGGCTCCTGGCAGGCACCCGGCCCCATTTTGGCATGTCAGGGCTGTGTTTGCAGAAGGTGGTGTGATGGCTCTGACCTCATGTTAAACTTTTGCTCCTCGGCAGCGTGGAGGAGTGCCGTGGTTTGTTTAAACACCGTTGCCCGGGAGGCTTGCAAAGGGCTAGGAGTCAGAGAGAAACCATCTTGAGCCCAAGCTGATGGGAAGCCTGGAGAAAACTTATTTTAGAAGTAATCATCAAGTAGTTTGGGTTGGAAGGGACCTTTGAAGGCCATGCAATCCAATCCCCCCCACCTTCAACTAGATCATGTTGCTCAAAGTCCTGTCCAACCTGGCCTTGAACACCTCCGGGTATGGGACATCTACCACCTCTCTGGGCAACACGGGCCAGTGTCCCACCACTCAGCATAAAAATATTTCTTCCCTATATCTAGCCTAAATCTACGTTCTTTTAGTTTGAAGCCATTACTCCTTGTGCTATAGCTACAGGCCCTGCTAAAAAGTTTGTCCCCATCTTTCTTAGAGAATCATAGAATCATTTTGGTTGGAAAAGGCCTTTAAGATCATCAAGTCCAACCATTAACCCAGCACTGCCAAGTAGCCACTAAACAGTGTCTCAGTACCACATCTACCTGTCTTTTAAATACCTCCAGGGATGGTGACTTCACCACTTCCCTGGGCAGCCTATTCCAATGTTTAATGACCCTTATTGGTGAAGAAATTTTTCCTAATATCCAATCTAAACCTCCCCTGGTGCAACCTGAGGCCGTTTCCTCTTGTTCAGGCACAAGGCGTTCTGCATTCTTACACACTGCCCCAGGCTACCTCAACACCAAGAAATGCAGCATCTTAACAATGGCCCAGGGTAGCCAAGAGTTCCTGTATAGGATGGAGAAGCGGTAGACATTTTCTTCTACAAAACATAGCCCAAAACTCCTAAAACATCCTGCAAAACACCTCCCGGGAATACCATCCCAGGCAAAACTCCCAGCCAGAAGCAGCTCCGGGAAGAATAATTAATTGGACGCTTGAGACAGACAATAAAAGATAAAGCTAAGTCCTGTGATGACATGGTAACTCTACTAATCATTATTAGACTTACTCTGTCATCCTTTGCTAAGGAAGGGAAGCTCATGTGGCAAAAAGCACGTGGGCCATCCAGTCACGAAAGCAGGCCACAACTGCTGGCCAGAGCTCCGTCTCTGCACGGTCTGCTGCACAGATGCACAAGGGGGAGGAAAGGGACCTTATCCCAATACTGGTCACTGTCATCGAGTTAAAATTCCTGTTGGGAAGAGGGAGGACAGCTTGCATCCACCCGGTTTTTGATCCTTGATTGGAAGAACTGTCTATTAATAAGGCAAAAGATGAGCGCTTTGTGAATGCACAGTGCCTGAGCCCCTGCACCTCCTACTCCATAGATCCTGCTGGAAGAGCTCCCTCAAGAGCAGGGCCTGACAGGGTCTCGTAAAGGCAGCTTTAGCCAAGTTGTCTGAAAAAGCAGCACAAAACACATGAGATATGGGCTTTTCAGGTCCTCTTCAGAAAGCCTTTCATCCGTGGTACGGATGAAGGAAGCACAGAGTAGGCCCTGCCAGGAGCAGGGCCTGTTGTGGCAGGCCTGGTTCTGACAGCTGACAAACCATGCAGGAAGCTGAATAAAGAGCTAATTGAATGAAGATGCCACAGTGGCATTGACAGAGGGTACAATTAGCCTTACTTGTCACCTGTGTTGGCTCCCCATGTCTCCTGCAAATCCTTTGGGGCCTACAGGAGAGATGGGGAGGGACTCTTTGTGAGGGAGGGTAGCGATAGGATGAGGGGTAATGACTTCAAACTGAAAGAGGGGAGATTGAGATTAGCTATTAGGAAGAAATTCTTTGTTGTGAGGGTGGTGAGACCGTGGCCCGCGTTGCCCAGAGAAGCTTTGGCTGCCCCATCCCTGGAGGGGTTCAAGGCCAGGCTGGATGGGGCTTTGAGCAACCTGGCCTGGTGGGAGGTGTCCCTTCCCAGGGCAAGGGGGTCAGAACTGGGTGATCTTTAAGGTCCCTTCCAACCCAAACCATTCTGCGATTCCATGTTCTGCTTCTGAGCAGTGAACACAAGGGTAGGGAAACACTAACGAAGTTGCCAAGCTAACACTACTCTCACCCCACCTCAGAGCATGAGGTTACTCCATTTCCTTCTACAGTTTGCAGTGGTACCACCTCATTCTACCAGCCATCCTTCTCACATCCTAGTCTCCACTACACAACCAGCTCAGCTTTTCATGAATAAATCACTGATTCATCTGGCCACAGAAAAAAAAAAACAAACAACTCAAAACAGTCTCTAAAGGCAGAGAAACAAGTAAAATAACATAAAATATGTATACTTTTTGGTAGTGGTTGGGGTTGGTTTTTTAAACCGATCATCACTACTTGTTAAAGCTCCTTAAACTCCATCTGAGTAATTAAAAAGGTACTCAACTGCTTTTTACTTGCATAGCAGATAGCAAGAAAAACCACACTGCTGTCTTACCCCCTGTGCTGGAGAGAAGGCTCAGATCCCATGCTTTGACCAAAGGATCCACTTTGGTGGGGGAGAGGAAGGGAAGGGAAGCAGAAGAGAAGGTCAGGGGTTAAATGGCAGGATTGGAAAGTTTTTTGCAAGTGAAAAGTGGGTTTTGCAAACCTGAGGGTAATCCCAATGGTTTGCAAAGCTTTCAAATTTGCCCCCCAGCCCATGGAAAGCTGCCCCTCACTGTTGTTTAGTGGCAGGGCGAGAAGGAGCAAATCCATGAATACATTATCATCCAGACAATGAGCTCACATCCCAATCTTTATTTTTCAAATGAGACTTAAAAAAAAAAACAAAACCAAAAAACAAAAACCAACACCCACCAACCTGACACAAACATGAAAGCCCCCTGATTTTTCTCCACTCTTCTCAGCTCCCTCATGCAGAGAAGCTGCTCAGAATATCCCCGATCCGCACACACGCACACATCTCCTCGCTGATAGCGAGACACGGTCTAATTAAGAAGAAATCTACACAAACCCCTTACAAAGTCTGAGTGGCAGGTTATTATTGTAGCAAAGTGCAACCTCTGCCATTTTGTCAAGAAAGCCCATCAAATTAGAGAGAAATAAGATGTCCATCTGTTTCGTGAATGGCAGCACTGCAAAAAAATCGAGATTCCCACAAGTTCCTTAAGTCCCAATTATTCCCAGATTATCTTTTGAGATCTGGTGATCTCCCTTGAATAAACCTGTGGCCTCGTTACTGACAGCCTGGTGCATCTCTAAGGAGGGCAGCGCGGAATCCGGGCCCCTGGGTGAAGGTGTCAATCCCCCGGGTGACCCCAGGGGTGAGGGATGCCGCGCTATGGACTGACAGCAGATAAACAGTCTCTGCGCACCCTCGCCTTTGGCACCACAGCCGGGTAAACAGAGAAGGACAGTCGCCTTAGAAAGTTAAAGAATAACGAGGGAGGAGGAGGGGTGGGGAGAAGCACGGGGCTTCATCCCGGCTTTGGGGACTTCAAACCACGAGCGAGGTAAATAATATCAGGAGGGAGAAAGGCAAAAGTCATCACGCTGGTTACGGAGGTGGCTTTTGAGCTGTGTCAGCAATCAACGCTTCCTTTCGCGCAAAGAGGCAATCCTCAGAAGGGTCTTTCATAGATGCCACGAGGGCTGTACCTTTTTTAAGGCACTCTGTCATCGTTTTCGTGAATGCCCAGAGCTTTGTTGTCTCCCCTGTTCAGCAGGCCAGCAAGCTGTTGGGGACAGATATACTGCAGATCTGTGACAATGAAACAAGATTGTCCTCCTCTTTTGCCACTGATCGCTAGATCTCACATCTTCTCTCTCATTTCTCCAACAAGGTTATGGTTATTGCACCCCTCCCTTTTAGGGCTTTTCAAAAATGTAGTTGACTTTAGTTGCAGACTTTTGCTGTGGAATGTTCTTTACTCCTCAACTCTCAAAATTCATTTATTTTAAAAAGGAGAATGAGACTGGGCACATAGAGCAAGAGTTCCACCTCTAACACAGACCTTTTTTACCCTCCCTTCTGCTCGATCCACAGAGCTTGATCCTACTTCATTGACACCAAAGTGGAGAGCACGTTCTCCTGAAAGTCAAGCAGGCACAACAGTGCGTATAAAGGCAAGTTTGTGTCCCACACAAACTCGATCATTCCTTTTCCATCGTGGGGTCACAAAAGGAGATAAGAGACTTCTGGCAGCCAACACTCCTGTAGACCCATTGGCTGGGGCATCTAGGTGATGGGAGACAACCATGGCCCCATGGCTACGTCCACATATCCTCACTCTAAACAAGGGAAGAAGAATCCACAGCTCTCCCTGCTCCAGTTGCCCAGACAGCACGGATATACATGGAAAAACTTTTTGAAGCCTTTTTTTTTCCTTCCTTTTATTTTTTTTTTCCCCACCATTCCAAAGCTTTGATTGCAAATCCTTTTGTCTTTCAGCTCCAGGGAACTCCCCTTCTTGAAGGTAGCGCTTGGCAGATGAGGGGGAGCTTCACAGCAGAGATTTCAGGCTGAGCCCTGGAGAGAGGACGGGCAGGCAGGGGATGGGGTGGGTGGGAGAAACTCATCGCTTTATTAAATTGTTCTAACAATCAGGGCTTTCCAGAATGTTGCTGGGAGCATACATGCTTCAAATCTGCATGCATTTCCACTTCAAACACTACACAGAATCATCCTTATTGCTAAAAAACGGTGTCCCAGCCCCTCAAAACAAAAGCTCCTCCAATCTCGCTCGAAAAGCTCTGCTGAAGTTAAAAACCAAACCAAACAAAAAAAAAAAAGGCAGAAAAGGAAGTTCTAAAGCTTAGTCATGGTGTTCCCTGCCTGGAAACGTTCCATGCCAGGTTATTGTGACTCAAGACCAAAGCACTGAAGCTCTGAAGGTGATGAAAAGAGGAGCTTTGACCACAGCAGAGCTCAGTAGGTGCCCACATTTCAGTCCAACAGGATTCCCAAAAGCAGGTCCCAGTGTTACGCCTAACACCTAGACACACAGCAGCCAAGGACCCAGACCTTCTTATTTTTTTTGGACCAGTGTCCTGGACAGTTTTCCAGAGATAACACAACAGCTTTTTGCCAAAAAATAAGCAAGCAAGAAGACAGTCAGAGGCATTGTGATGAAAACCACACAGACTAGAGCTTTTCCAGTGAGAAAAGAGCAACTATTTCGGTCATCTCAAAACAGAAGCCCAAACACAGCCTCACAGAAATGAGTATTGGTAACAACCCCTGGTAAAAAGATGTTTGGAAGGAAACTTTTCAGCCAGACTGAGGCATTTGAAGGAGTGGTATTTAATGCCTTTTACAAATCTCTCTCCCTCCTTTCCGCCTGGTTGCCGTACCCGAGATTTCATGAGCATGTGTTGGGATGCAGAAGGAACGACAGGACCACAGACTCATTTTTGCTGCCATGCCTTGGCCTGTGGAAAGCCTCCCACTGATTTTGGTGGTCAGGTTTCCAGAGAAGGCTGGCTCTGGGGAAGGTGCCTGGCAGCCAGGAATTGAGGCAAAAAATAGAGGAAAACAATGAAGAACGCATTTGGTTTGTGAACTGCTCCGAGAAGTGAACTGGAATGCAAGAAACACAAATACCTATGGGAAAAGCAGCTGGAGAGAGGCAGGGAGACCGAAGGCAGGCATTAATATTCCAGGGAGAGGTTGCCCTCCATAATCACTGGCCTTCCCTGGAATTTACTCCCCCTTGTTGAACCCTGCAGCAGAGCAGAGCTGTGGGACTGTCCCAGTCAGGTCCCTTCCATCTAGCCCTGATGGGAAAGAGTCAGGGGGTCTCTGGTGCCAGCCACACCTCTCTTCTTCAAAGGCATTAATAGCCCAAAGAGGAAAGAAAAAAGAAAACAACTTTTTATCGATGACCCAGATTGTTTTTTTAATGTTCCTGAGGAGGGCAAAAATAAACAACAATCTGCTATATTGAAGTCGGGACACCTACCAGGTCAAACTATGCCAGCATTAAATTGTCTGATGGGACAATTTCCATACAAATGCTGAAAAGAGGCAGTTGCAAAAGAGAAAAGCCAAAAAAAAAAAACGCAAGGAAAAAAAAAAAAGCTCTCCACAAGCCACAGACACAAAACTGAAACTCTTGATTTCATTGTGCACTTGTGACAAGAGCAAACCCAAAATCAAAGAGTTTCATGGTCATTTTTCTATCAGAAAGTGATGTCGAGTGAATAACTTATTTACATGCCAATGTGTAGCACTGAAATGGCCCAGGATGGGAAAAAAACAGGCCCTCTGTTATCAACAATGATAGCAGCAGATCCTGGGAGCCACCCCGGGAGGAGGACCTTAACGAGGCAATGGCTGCAGCAGGAGAATGGCAATGAGTTTTTAATTGGTGACACATTATATTTATCAAACTGACAGCGGAGGGGGAGAGCCGCAACCTCCTCGTTGTGTGTTTTCCTTACACGACTTCCTTTGAACCCATTCACGTGTGAAAAGAATTTAAAGGTTATGAGGGGGGGAAAAAAAGAGGAGGGGGAAGGGAGGGAAGAAACCCTTGTAATAATCCAGCGTCATCCTGAATGATAACACTGAATTATTCAGTAGGGTCCTTAAAAGGGTGGCTAAATCAAGGCTGAAACAAAGCCGGAGTGATGCCATTGTGCCGGCTCCTACCACTCGGGGCCTATTTAAAACCAGGCAAGAGAAGGGAAGCAGGGGAGGGAAAAAGTCCTTTCAGAGTCATTTAGCGAACCAGAATGGACTCTGTTTCATGGCATGGCAGAGTTATTAAGAAGTGTTTAATATTTGTAACCAGATCCTTTTGTTATCTCAGGGATGCCTGGGAGAGCCTGCGGAGCAAATCAGAGCCCCTCATAACCTGGGAAAAGGGTCATTTTACAGACTTGGTCAAGGTTAGGAGAGGCAGGATTTGCCTTCCTTCCCTTCTCCACCTCCTCTTTCTAAAGTATTTACATCCTTTGGCCAAGTCTGCCTCAGAAGGAGTTAAGGCCCATCATCCTCATTGGTTTCAGATGCAGAGTTTCCCTGTTTTTGCTCCCAACTGGTTTGAGCAAACAACTCCGTAATGTCAAAGAGGACACATGATGGTGACAACCCAAATGCTGGTTTCCCAAAGCTTTCTTCCCAGACGAGGGACAACACTTTGATTTTTTTTTTTTTTTTCTTGACCCCACTGGGCTCAGGCTTCTCCGGGTTGCAAAGGAGGGGCATGGCATTGAGTTCTTGCATGGCAGAGGGCAAGCAGGGAGATTGGCACCGATTCCCACGTGTATTGCCACCTTTTTGGGTCTGTCAAACACCGTACCTGCCCCAAGTGCTAACTAACAAGCAGGAGAGTTTCTGTCTTGCCTTTGTCATATTCCACACTGCGCAGCAGCACGAGTAGCTTCCCCCACCACTAACCCCATCCCTTCTCCTTTTAAGCCTTTCCTTTAATCATTTGTTGACCCAGAGTTTTAGTGTCCACATTTGCTTTTTTAAGCCCAGATCAGGTGAAAAAAGACAAAGAAAGGGACAAACGAAGAGTCTAATGAAATATTTAAGATTTTCCGAGGGGAAAGTCTTGGAAGTGCTGACAAAGGTTTTGTTTGTTCCCGTCTTTTGTGAGAATTATTGGAGATGAGCCTGGAAGCAGGTTGCAAAAAGAGCCAGGGTCACTCCATATTGACGGGAACTGTGTTGGCATTGGTCACAGCTGTGCTGCCTTGACTCCCAGCTGAGCCACCAGCCCCCCAGCCTTTGTCCCGCTTTGTGAGCGGGACACGGCGCCAATTTTATACAAAGTTGATTGCACGGCCGCTTTGTTCCTCCCCCACCTCACACACGTATACACACACACTCTCGGATAAAAAAAAAAAAAAAAAGAAGGGGAGTGACAATGTGATGAATTCCTTCACTGCTGGGCCGCATAATAAACTGAAACACTGCTGCCCTAGCTTTAAGGAAAAAAAAAAAATAAAATAATCGTATCCCACTGCTTTCCTCCTTGGAACCTGATTTTTTCCCACTAACTGCTCCCTGATTTATGGAGCCTCTCTTGTGTAGAGCATATGTGGCTCCGGGCATTTGGCATTCGCTGACATTTCGCTTAAGCAACTGTGAAAGGGCAAATTTTCCTTGAAACGGAGCTGCAGAAGAAACACATGCAGCTATTTCCACCCCCCCTTCTCCCGCTGCACTCCCCTGGATGCAGGTGGGGACCTTGAGCATCTCTGGGGTGAGGGGAGCATCCCGCTCCCTGCACGGCATCAGCACCGCAGGTCCCCATCCCGCACCGCAGCGGCAAAGCACAGCCCTCGGCTGCCCTTTCCATCAAGGATATCTGTGCGTGACAGTCCTTGCTGCACCTCCTCTGCCTGCCAGCCCTCAGGGCCACTTCTCTGTCCCCAGGGCTGAGCCACCGGGAGGGAAAAGGGCTCCTTCCAAGGCCACGGGGACCAGCAGAGCCAAATTCTGGGTCTCCTGCTCCCTCCATGAGACTAGGGAGAACTGTTTCTAAGGGAGGAAGGTGCACTCGCCCAAACCCAGGCTATTTTCTCTTTTTTCCTCGTAATATATGGATGGCTGTGGCTTTTGGCTTGTGTTTTCCCAACCTCCTCCCCAGCGGGATCCCCTGCTGCCTTCACCCCTTTATAATGGGTCTCATTTCACCTTGGAAAAGCAACTAAACAGAAGTGTTACAGAACAGGTCAGTCTGGCAGCACTAAACCTTCAGGTGTGCGCTTTCAAAGCGCTGCTGCAAATAAGCCGAGTGGCAGCTCCTGCCCAACAGCAACCAAAAACCTACAGTCAAAAATGGAGAATCTGGGCTTTTACTCATCCCACATCTGGCTCCTCTGCAGCCTCCTTTACAGCAGGCACTTCTTGTGACAGCAAGGACACTGGGGCACGGTGACTCCTGTCAGCTCTCCGTTCAAAATTAACTGAGAATTCTTGAGTGCCTGTATTTAATTGGCCTTCCAATATTTCATCCAAACACAGCCTGAGACCCTTCTCTCTCAGCCACAGCTCTGACTATTCCAAAGCACTGAATGGTGACGGCTGGGCTCTGCAAAGCTACTAATTTTTATAGCTCAGCCAGCTCAAAGAGAAGGGCCATCCCCTCTCCTCCTTTTTGACAACCACACAGACGTCGGGTCTCAAATCCTACATGGAAAGATGACTCCATGGCTTCTAGCAAGTTCTGGGAAAAGACTCTGTGGCCTTCACAGCAGGTACAGCTTCAAGCACGCACGCAGGTTTTAAATCAGTTTGAAATTTCCGAGGACATATTCAGTTTGTTATTGTATAGTAGCTGTTTGCTACTATCCCTCCAACACATTTAAATCAGTCATTACTGCTCATTTATTGAAAGTCCTGAGCTCTCATGGTAGAGAAATTCACATTTTACTATGGTTCCTGCTCTATTTTATGTAAAGACACAGCTTCTGCAGTCATATGACTGTGTGAGAATCTCAGTTTTTGTTTAAAAAGTGATCAAAATACGGCCCTTGTGGCTACAGAGGAAAGCTTGAAAGTGTAATTTGAGGAAACACCAGAGGCTAAAAAAACTGCAAGTCCAATCGAACCCCACAGTTCTTTTTTCTAAGTCTCACGACTTCAAATCTCATTTCCCGATCTCTGTGTACATACAGGGCTGACTCGTGATTTTCTGAATGTCTGGGGACACCAGTGTCACTTTTCAAGTACTTTGAGGGCCAACATACAGAACAGCAGGAGAATCCCTGTGAGATCACCGCAAAACACAGGGGGTTTAGCCTTTACTGAATTTGTTCCTGAGCTGTTTTCACGCCAGTTTTAAACGAATCAAGCACAGGATTTCTCACAACCATGTTTATGATGGATGCTTTCCAACACACAACATCCAAAGCTGCTTTCTGCTACGTTCCAGGCATCTTGTTCACAGTTCGAATGCAAAATTCAACCATGAGTAATCATAGAATGGTTAGAGTTGGAAGGGACCTTTAAAGATCATACAGTTCCAAATCCCCTGCCACGGGCATGACACCTCCCACCAGACCAGGTTGCTCAAAGCCCCATCCAGCCTGGCCTCGAACACTTCCATAAAATGCAATAATTAGTAAAGACAAGAAGAAAAGTGCAAAGGCAGAAGAAAAATCAAAAGAAACCAAAGGAAGGAACCCCCAAACCATTGCTGGCAAGAGCAAAGCAGAGATACCTTAGAAACATATGTCATCATAAAAATGGTCCAGAGCAGCCTATAGTACTTTTCTGTAACCTTCATAAATAGCGCCTGTCGGGTTCACTGAATCTTTTTCCTTCTCTGGGAGCTATTTGTAACTGGAAGATCTCAAAGTTCTTTCTAAATGTGGATATATCATAATTCATCCCCATTTGGCAATGAGCTAAAATTGTGTCAGCTACAGCAGGATTGCTGATTTATTAGAAATTCGGAGTAACACTCCGAGCTGGGAACAGACAGGTCTGTGTCACATACTGCCTCAAAAACCGGCAATATTAAATGCATGAAAAGGCTATTTTTAAAAACGGCTTCAGCCAATTGTAAAAATCCCTTGGAAATATTTAGCAGCCACAGGAGAGAGGAAAGGGGTCTGAAGGAAACGGAGGGCTGCTCACAAACACCAGCTCTCACCTGCTCACAGCTGCAGATGGGGCTGGGAAATGCAAGTGCTGTGTCCCTGTGAGCCACTGAAGCAGGAAAGACGCACCATCGTTAAACCATCGGCTAACGACTCCGAGTGAAAGGCGGGAATTCTGATCCATATTGTTGACCTGTCCTACCTGCTTATTATGACAGGCTGTCCCAAGGACTCAGCTGCACTGCACAGGGAAAATTAATGTACCCTGAGAATGTTTTAAGATTAAAAATAAATAAATAAATAAAATTGACACTCTTTCTGGTCCTTGTTCCATAGTGAATCGTGGGACTCTGCTCCTTATTGATCACGTTATCCCCGAGGCTGGTCGAATCATCACAGAATCACAGAATCACAGAATCACAGAATCACAGAATCACAGAATCACGAGTTGGAAGGCACCTTAAAGATCATCTAGTTCCAACGATCCTGGCACAGGCAGGGACACCTCCCACTAGAGCAGGCATGGTTCAAAATTTGGAAAGGCACGTGCTTGGATGTTCCTTCCACAGGCTCTTTCCTATTGACAGACCCACATAGGCATTTTTCCAAGATTTCTTGAAGAGCCTAAGGGGACCTCAGAAGGGACATCCCCTCCTCTTCCTCACAGTGCTGGAGCCCAGTGCCATCCAAAGCACATGGTCTGGCAGGGCCAGCAGTAAGGATGCTGCCTGGGATCCGAGTTTTTTAATAACGTGGTTCCCCACCAGTGGAGGAAGGCCTGGACTCCACCCTGGGCTGTAAAATTCACAGTCAATTTGTGCAGGAAGGATCCCGGCCCTGCTCCGGGCCCTCCCACAGCCTTCCTGGATGGAGGGTGCGAAAGAACCTCTGCCGTCTGCACCGCCCTCCCCCAAAACAGGGAAAAAAAAAAAAAAAAAAAGGAGAAAGGAATTTCATAGAAATGGCATCAGCTAAATATTCCTTTTGTAAGGGGACAATTCACAGTGTCTCCTGGAGCTGGCAGCCTTTGCCCCAGCCTCCCCGCGGCCGCGAAGCCGGCTGTGTGATTTCCTTCGCCTCCAGTGAACTCTGACTGAGCTTTATTGAAGGGTCAGCGGCTAATGGCGGGTTTGTGCGCCAAAATGAAAAGGCCAAACGCGAGGCCCAAGAGCGGCCCGGAGACCTGAATCCTCCAGGGACTTTATCTGGGAGAGCTCGGAGGATTTTCTACACTTGTCTGATTCTAAATGCCTCCAAAAGCTTGCTCAGGGAGAGAGCTGACACTTACAATGCACGTGGAGCCGGGTAATGAAGGAGCCTTAGATCCTCTATAATAGACAGGGTCAAAAGGCCTAGGCCAATTATACAGGCTTTCCCAAAAATCTTCCCTTCCTTGATCCCCCGTCCTCTCCCCTCCGTGATTTATTTGGAACTTAATTTTACATAATTGCATCAAGGTTGGGAGCCACCCGTTTCGAGCAGGGTGTTTGTTTATAGAGCTTTGGGTCTGTTGGGGTTTAAAGACATTCATGGATTTGCACGAACCAAAGAAAGCAGCGTTCAGCCTAAGTAACATTATCTATTCTTCCCACAAAACACGGACCAAGCCACCGCACCCATCCTCATCAGCAGCCACTGACCCACCCTCACTGCCTCAGGGATTTGGGAGCAGATCCCCAACAACAGATATTAAAGTGGCTCAAAGCAGACCTTCCCTGACCGAGACCTGCAGAAGTGATTCAGGGATGCCACAGGGAAGTCAGGAATATGCCCTTGTAGCCAAGAAGGCCACTGGCATCCTGGGGTGCACCAAGACGAGTGGGACCAGCAGGTTAGCAGAGTTCATCCTCCCCCTCTACTCTTCCCTGGGGAGGCCCCATCTGAAGCACTGGGACCAGTTTTGGGCTCCCCAGTTCCAGAAGGACAGGGAACTGCTGGAGAGGGGACAGCAGAGGGCTACAAAGATGATGAGGGGCCTGGATCATCTCCCTTACAAGGAGAGACTGAGAGACTTGGGTCTTTTTAGTCTAGGGAAGAGAAGGCTGAGGGGGAAACTGATCAATGCTTATGAATACTTA
>JAHREE010000205.1:54242-95361 GCA_033628505.1 Tringa tobata
GGGGGGGTGAGGCGGAGGGAAGGGGAAGCGGCGGTGGGAGGGTGGCTGGGTGGTGAGGAAAAATTTCATGCTGGCCTCTTTAAAGGTGTGTTATTTGTTCAAGGCTGTCCAAACATTTGCGGAGCGCTGGCAGGCCCGGAATGTGTGCAAGAGCTCCGGCAGCGTGTCTTAGGCGTGGGAAAGCTCTGCTCTCCTCAACCTTTACAGGCTTGTTCCCCCTCAGGCAGTGATTCAATAAAACCCGCGCCAGAGATTTATTGAGCTGATAATGACAGCTTCAGTCAGCAAGCAGACACCAGCAAAGCCAGGGGAGAGGGGGAGAGAGACTCCCAAGTCGCAGAGGAGGGAAGAGAGATCCCAGAGCCTGGCTGGGATGGGGCTGGGATGGGGCTGGGATGGGGCTGGGATGGGGCAGGGGCTCTGCGTTTCCCCGGGGAGGGGGGAGGCTGGGGTTTGCACCTGGGTCACCAGCAAGGGCGAGAGCCAGGACGCGGATGCCGGAGGAGGCAGCCCTGCCCGGCGGAGCGCAGGGTGTGCCGTGCAGGTGTGCAGGGCTCCCCGCTGTGGGAAATGGCCGGGGAGCCAACCTGGCGCGTTTCCTCGCCCAGCCCTGGCCGGGTCAGGGATGTGGCCCGTGGGATGGGTGCCTGCTCCCCAGGGAGACGGGGTGAAGCGCCCGGGCTGAGCTGGCCACCTGCGGGGGGAGGCTGTGCCGCGCTCGGCCCCTGGCCCGCTGGGCAAGTTGCTTCACCTCCCTCTGTGCCACCGCCCTTCCCTGGATAATTCCCCGGCCCAGCCGAGGCTAAGCCGGGAAGGGCAGCAGGAGTTTGGCTGCTTGAGCCCCTCTGGGGTGTCCCCATCCGGCTCCGCTGGACACACTGGGATAAATTATGTTCCTCGTGGAAAGGCAAGAGGAAGATGATGGCCAGGAGGGCTTGCTGGAAGGCATTGCTGCTGGCCTCGGTCGTGCAGCCCAGCTTGTGGTGCCCAGGGATAAAGAAAATGCCCCCCCCGAGAGAGCTCTGTGCCACTAGCCGTGCCATTTCACCGGTCACTGGCCCACTCAGACCAAGTGCTGGCTCCCCTTGATGGGATCTTTAACAAAACCCTGGCAGATGCAAGCAAGGGAGAGCCCACCCAGGGCTAAGAGCCCCCGAGACAGCGAGGCACTTTGGGCTTCCCTACCGTTCCCGCAGAAGTTTGTGGTCACCCTGGAGTTAAATCCCATAAAACACCCCTGTGGTTATCGAGTCCCCTTTTTACCAGTGGGAAAGGCAGGGGACGGATAGAAGGGGAGTGACTCACGCGGCACGGCCAGGAACCGACCTCTCTGACTCTCTGCCCGTGATAACCCCGGGGGTTTGGTGTGCCCACGCAGAACTTGGGTCCAGCAAATATGGGTGTGCTACGTCTGTGTGAGGAACACGGCGTCGAGACCCCCTTCCTTCTGTGGGCCCTGGTTTTCCCGGGCTGCAAAACCATTTAACGGCAGGGCTCACCTCGGGAGGGCCGTTGTTGCTGTTTTAACCAAAAAAACTGCTTCAAGGAAAATCCTTCCCGAGATAACCCTCGGTCTCACGCTCAGGGGAGACACGTATCTCTCAGCCTTGGCAGTCAGGTAGCTGAAGGTGATGGAGGCACAGAAAAATGTGGCTGGCTAGCATTGCTGGGATGAAAGGGAACTCGCATCGCCTCTCTTATTTAATTATTACCGTCTGTGTTCTTTCTGGCACTGCAAACCTTTGGGAACTGGGCGGCTTGCTGCCCATGCTCATACGAAGTGTTTTCTCGACAGTGAGAGTTTTCTGTGGTGCTGGAGGGGCTGGTTTCAGCCTCCCGCCCGAAAAGGCTCGACTTTCTGGAGCGTTGGGTTCAAATCCCAGCAGGACCTCATGAGAGCTTCGTGCTGCTGGACGCAGAGAGGGAGTTCTGCGGATGTTTCGGCCGAGGCCGCGGCGCTGCCATGGACCTCACGGCTCCAACAGGCCTTTGCAATTTGGCTGTCAACAAAGAGGGCAACTGGTTTCTATAATAAACACTCGGGGATAGATTTTCAAAGAGCGGAGGCCCTGCCTCGCTTGGGTGTGTGTAATTTGTAACAGAGAGCAAATTCAAGTGTCTGGATTGCTGCCTCTTTACTGGCTTGCACTTGGCTCTGACATTTGGGCTTGGTGGATACGAAGGAAGCCATTCCTCTGAGAATACAAGCCCTGGTACAGCGGAGCTCCCCTGGCCATGCTGGTTGGTGGCTTCAGGGTTGCAATCAGAGGTGATGCGCCAGCTGGGAAAGGAAAGCTGGCACTTTGCTTTTAGACAGGAGCAGTCTTAGCTCTTAGCCTTAACCTGCCTCCTCCGACCCCTGGTATCGATCCTTTGCAGCCCTGTGGTTTCACCTGCAATTAAAGAAGCACATTTTGTCCTGACTTGATCCTGCTCGGCCTGGAAGGGCCCTCCATTACCGGTTTTGCTCGGGGGGAGCAGCCTCTCTGTAATCCCAAAGGTGCTGCTGCCTTGGCACCGCTCGGCTCCTCTCCCTGGCTCTGGCGGAGGGTCCTGTGTCAGCCCTGGCTCTTTGGCGTCAGTTCGGTGAGGTGCCTCTGGGCTGGCTAGCACCCAAAAGGAAAGGGCAACGGAGCCAGGATTCCGGCTGCCGGGCAATCCTATAGGAACCTGTGCTGTGTTGCAACGCTGCATTGCATTCCCGCAGGGGGACGGGGAGCCAGGGATGCCAAGTGATGGGAAAGCCCCTCCAGGCACCGCAGTGAAGACCCTGGGAAGGTGCAGGGCTGCTCCCCAGTGTTACACCGGATGCCTTCTTAAATCACACCTAAGTTTGAGGGAAGGCATACAGGTCACAAGGAGGTCCTGAGGAGGAGGGAAGCATTTTGGTTGAAATGAGAAATGCAGTCTTAGTTCTGCAGAATAACTACAGCTAAAACCAGCATAGACCGGGCTCCGGGAGCCATGGAAGGGACAGAGTAACAGGGGCACGGAATCTGAAGTGGGACCGACAAATAAAGCCTGTGTTCCCCCCTCCGTAAGCATCCCGCTCCCGGCAGGAGGTGCAGAGTCCTCTCCTTTGTCCTCATCTCTTCCCCGCCAGAGCCCAAGCCAGACCTCGCCGGGTTTTGCAACCCTGTCTGGGAGCCCTGCAAACAAACCAGCGGCTGCTGGGGCACAGGCAGCTCCCCTGGGTGACGCCAGTCCCGTCCGGTCACGGACCAGATGATTGCTGCCCAGAAGCAGGGCACTCCGTCCAGCTGCTAAACGTGTCCCTCAGCCAGAGCTAACCGCAGCCAGGATGGAGCTCGTCTCCGCCGTTTGCCCGAGGAGAGCATCCAGCTGTTTTCCTGGAGCTTTCCAGGGGCCGGCTGAGCCCGGCACGTGCGGCGTCTGCTCACCCACAAAGCCGTCTTTCTTTTCCAGCGGTGGCATGAGCTGCTCCCAGAAACAGGCCTTTTTGGCCGAAGGGCCCCCAGCTCCCGGATCCCCGGCTGGCAGGGCTGTCTGCAGCTTCCTCCTGGGTGGCAGGTATCGAGCAAATCTGGTTCTCTCCAGGAGAAGCCACAAAGCGATTGCAGACACGTGCGCGCAGGCACGCAGCCCTCGCCTGGCCCTTCCAGAGGCTCCGCTGGATCCCCAGCCCTTTTTCACCATCTGTTCCGCATCACCTTCCTCCTTTTCCCAGGCTCTGTGGACTCTGCTCCGTCCTCTCCCAGATGTTTCCACCCCCTGCATCCCCTCATGGCATGAATGCTCCTGATAGAGCTGGAGGAGCGAGGGCAGATGTTTAGGTTCTGGAGTAGGCTCTGGTACGGGATGTGCGCAGCCGAAGGCACCGCCTGCCCGCAGGGAATGATGGAGAAAGGCAGCAGCCTCCCAAAAGAGCAGCCCCTCTGCACTGTCAGCCCCGTTCCCCACCCTGCCCAGCTCTGGAGTGGCCACACGGGGTGTTGGCACAGGTCACCTCGCTCTCCATAGCCAAGGCAGCTGAGTGGCAGAGCCCCACCGTAATTCAGAGGACAAAGCCAGCCCCAGGGTTCTGCACCTCCGTCATTTCCAGGGAGGCACCCACCAGCACCTCCTTCCTTCCCCGACCAGCTCTTCTGTGGGATGGGGACCTGCAGTGGCTCCGCTTTTGAGAAGCACAGGAGGCTGCACAGGGCATCTCCGCCGTGGGTCAGACCCACACACCAGCAGTGGCACCAGTCTGATGGCCTGGGAGAGGCACCGGGAGCAGGGAGCTCTGGGATAAGGTTTGTGCTGCTGAGAAACTTCATCTTTACGGGTGCATTATCGAGCCTGTTGGCTCCTAACACACTCCCAGGATGAAAGCACAAGGGGAGTGATTGTCCGAGTATTTACCGAAGTTTAGGTCCGATAAGCCCTGTTGATTTTACAAGTGCTCCTTGCGGCCCTGGGAATGACTTTATGGCTGGAGCTAGCAGGTGGAATACTTTGCGGTGGAGAGGAAGGAGGGGAGACACACCAACCAAACCCACCATTATCCACTTGTTTGCTGATTATTTCTGTGCAATTTAACTCCTTGCCGAGCAGCCCGGGCTCCCCCGGTGTGCCGTGCGCTTTCCATCACCTCTCCGGGGGCTGCTCGCTTGAGGTTAGGAAAGTCCTCATCAAATTCCTCCTGCTTCCAATTTTCCTGAAAGTCTCAAATTAAGAATGGAAACATCCCCAGTGAAGGGCAGAAGAACCTCTTGTCACTGAGACCTCCTTGTCTATGAGCAACTTTAATTTGAGGAAGTGCTAGAACATCTCTTGCTAAAGTTTTTTTAGAAGTAGGTCAAAACCCATCAGCACCAGGGACTTGTGTGGTGTGAACGGGCATCGATGCCACCTAAGGATCTGAAAGTAGAAACTAGGGTAGCCCTGAGCATTGGCTGACAGGGAACTGCTCTGAGCTCTCGTCCCCTTAAGTAGCTGCCTCCACATGCAGCTCCGAGCAGCATTTCCACCGGTGTGACACCAAGGTACTTCTGAGGGCTAAATGGCCTTGCTGCCAGGAACCGATGCCACTGCGTTTGAGTTTATACCCCTTGAAGAGCCACCCATTGTGTTTTAGAGCCCTCTCCCTGCAAAACACTCCTCACCACAGAGCATGTGCCAAAGGAAGACTCTTCTGCTGCTTCAGATTTTTGAGTAATCAGGGTTATATATGCTGTCACTTTTGCGTGACCTTTCTGACAATCTTAGCAATTACCTTCAGCCCTTCTCTGTCCCTCCTCACTGTAGCTCTTTGTACATTGGCTTTATTTTACAGGTGGAAAATAATGAGCATTAGTTTGTTGAGGGCTAGGCAAACCGATCCAAACCAACATGTCACAAATTAGGGACAAGATAAACCGGGGCAGCAAAACCTCTGGGCAAACCTTTGTAGCACCTGGGATACAAGGAGCTGTGCAAGAACCTTCCCTCCCGGACCTCACAGAGAGCTCCTCAACAGACAGAAACTGCTGAAGGCTTCATTTCCCCCATTTACTCAGATTCAGCACCAAAACAGTGAATCTTTCTCCAAATGCTATTTACAGCGAGAGGCACCCTCACTGGGGTGAGGATGGGAGCTTGGATTTTTCAGATAGAAATAGTAAGGGGTTTGGCATCCTCAGGAAGTCAGAGTATCTTTGCTCTCAGCATCTCGGGTGGTAGAGGAGAGGAAAGCATTTGAAGTCAGACAAAATAAATAATTCAGTTTCTACATTAACAAAACAGTTTCCTCTCTGCTTCCTCTGCCGCCATTTGTCTGCAATTCTGGAGAGCAGCCTTCTTTAAGATGCCATTTAAGTATTTTCTTAAGTGCTTTTAGACTCAACAAAGCACTTAAGACCGTGTTTTAAGTTAAGCGCCTGTTTAAGCGCTTTCTGGAACTGGGGCCTTCTTACTTTCCTGCCTCTCCGATAAGAATTTGCATAACATCCGAGGTGTCTGTGTGTGTGAACATCAAGAAAGTGTGTCTCAGTGAGGCAGCATCTGAAATCTGTGGATATGGTGTGTATATATCTGCCCGCCTGCTTGCATGCATTCACAGGGAGATGTTTATCCGGCTACTGCAACAAACAAAAACCCCGTTTCCAAATAGAGCTGATAATTACTGTAAACATCCCAGGTGCTGGAAGGCCCTTCTTGTTTGATGTTGGGTGACAGGGCCCGGTTGCCCATGTGCTGCTCTCTCCTCAAAGCCTACCCGGCTGCCAAAACCACAAAGGTTGTTGATATTCCCGGGTATCGGCAGCCTGTAGCAGCCTACAGCTCCGGGGAGCGGGTCACTGAGTAATTAGCGATATTACTAATGGGTAGGAAACCTGAAGCGGCCGGTGACGTCCAGTCCCGGTGGAACCGTGGCCCTAGGCTAGGACCTGCTGCCCCTTCCCAGTATGTGACGGGATCTGCGGCTCCCCCAGCAGCTGGGCTACGACCCGAGAGCCAGGCTTGCTCCCCCAGCCCTGCCAGCCAGTCCGGGCAGCAGGTACGGCTCTGCTGAGTGGTGACAGCAGAAGGAGAAGCCCTGTAGATCATAGAATCATAAGAGTCATAGAATTTTCTAGGTTGGAAGGGACCTTTAAGACCATCTAGTCCAACCATCGGCCTAACTCTGATTAAAAAAAAAAAAACCCAAACAAAACCATCACCAAACCATGTCACTAAGCACTATGTCAACCCATTTTTTTTAATACCTCCGGGGGTGGTGCCTCAACTGCTTCCCTGGGCAGCCCGTTCCAAGGCTTAATAACCCTTGCAGTGTAAAAATTTTTCCTAATATCCAACCTGACCCTCCCCTGCCACAACTTGAGGCCGTTCTCTCCTGTCCTATCGCCTGTGATTTGGGAGAAGAGACCGACCCCCCCCCGGCTACACCCTCCTTTCAGGGAGTTGTAGAGAGCGAGAAGGTCTCCCCTCAGCCTCCTTTTCTCCAGGCTGAACACCCCCAGCTCCCTCAGCCTCTCCTCACAAGACCTGATCTTATGCAAAGCTGTGGCTGCTCCTGTTGGAGACAAACCTTCCCCTGCAGCCCGGCTGCCGGGCAGGGCCCTGGCACCGCGGCAAATCTGCTGTAACCAGCTCACGGAGCACCCCGGTCGTGCCGCTTCGGAGAGGAAACGCGGTGCTGGGCTGCTCTGTCTCTCTTTTTTTTTTTTCTTTTTTTTTTTTTCCCTGAGTATCTGTTGAACAAAGCGCCTTTCTTCCCGGCAGATTGGCTGACCTAACACAAGGGGAATTGTCCTCCATCCCCCCGGCACAAAGGCCGGGGGCGGGCGCCGCCGCCGCGGAGGGCGGAAATGGCCGGGTTCCTCGCTGGGCTGCACCTGTGTCCACGGCCTCCGGCCCCGGCACGGCCGCCCGACATCCCAACCCTCACCTGCCGGGAGCCGTGGGAACTCTCCACCCCTCGCCTCGCTCACCCTCCATCCATCCATCCCTCCCTCTGTCCGTCTGTCCAGCCTGGGGCTGGGCACGGACACCCAGGTTAATGAGTTGCACCCGGCAGGGGGAAGGAGAAGGCGGCGGCTGCGTGGAGTCGAGCGTGCAAAGCCCTTAAAGATGTTTTATGCCCTTTATCAGCAGCCCAGAGGTTGCCTAAATCTGTGAAGAGGGAGAGGAATCCGCCCGCAGGGTGGTTTCAGCCATCGTGGGTCTGGAGGGAGGCAGGAGAATGGGCTGGGAGAAGAGAAGAGGCAGCGGCAGCCACGCAAGGGAGACAAAAGCTGTCCCAGCTGAGGAGAGACGGGAGGGTGACACTGTGGTTTTTCTCATGACAAAGATGCCCTTGTCCTTGCCGGGGCCAGAGCAGAAGATGCTCATGGGAACTGTCTGTCCCAGGCTGAGAGCTCTGTGATCTCAAAGAGCAACAGAGAAAATCATAACCAGAGCTGTAAGTATCAACGGGAGCGTTTTGGTTGTGACCTGAGGGTTTTAAACCCCTCTGACCACTATGTAAATGCACTTGAAACAAACTCAGCTGGAACCTCTATTTTTCTCCGAGGTTCAGCTTTCAAAGTGCAGCAGAACACACACAGTTCTACCTGAAACCATAAATGGCCCACAGAGAGCCGAGAGCCAGGAGCATCCTGCAGCCACGCTTCTCCCTTCACCTTCCCCTTTTCCCCTCCCGCTCCTCCTTGGCTGTCCTTGCAAACCACAATGAGGAACATCTCGCTGCAGAGACACCCAAGCCGTGCGACGAGGATCTCTGAATTTTCCTTGCACTTTGGGTTGTTCAGGTGCAGCTTTTCCACCCAGCCTCATCTGTGGCCCCAGTCCAAAGTCAGCCACAAAAGCACAGGGTCGCCCTGCCTGCAGACCTACACCTTCTTCCATGGTGTGAGCCAACACCTGGGACCTCCACCTTGTGCCAGTGGTGAGACTCTGGGTGAAGTTCAAGCCCTGGACATCTCCAGCTGATTTGAGGAGATTGCTTGAAGAAGCGTGTGGCTCATCAGGGCCTGTCCCCGAGTCCCCAGGCGAAAAGAGGAGGATGGAGTAACAGAGGTGAGCTTGTCTCTAAGACACCCACCCAAGGGCTGGGCGTTCCACCCTGAGCGCAGCACCGGGCGTTGCTAATTTATTGTAATTGGCGTGTCACGGGACAGGTCCTCAAAGGGCTGGGTGAGGAAGGCAAGCAGAGGCGGCTGCGGTGTGGGGACCAAAGCCATGGCTCATGGTCCCCGCAGCCCCCAGGTCACCCAGCCGACCTCCACCCAGCTCCCTGGGCATTCACAGAGGGGGTTTGGAGCACGCAGTTGCACCCGTGCTGAGAGCCTGCTCTGCACAGAACCTGTTCCAAATGGGCATAAAGATTTGCTTTGCTATGCTGCTACGGTGGCAACCTGTGGGCCAGGGCTCTGTGGGAGGTCCTGCTGGCGAGCGTGGAGGGCTCAGCTAAGCCAGCATCCAAGAGGGAAGGTGAAGCATCATGGTATTTTCTGCAATTTTTTATAGATGGAAACATGAGCAGGGAACGATCGTATGGAGGTCAGGAGGGGGCCAGGACCTCGGACTGTTTCTTGCTGAAGGCCAGATCACCACTGTGACCACGCAGGCTGCTGTCTCAGCAAAAATATCCGGGAATGCAATGGTTAATCACAAGTGCCCTGCGTGGTTCCTCCTTATGCTTCAGAGTCAACAACCCCGGTGCACTCTTCTGAGCCCCAACCAGATCCTGCCGTGATCGGCAGGGGATGGGGAAGTGGGCAGAGGAAGAAGAGAAGAGGCAGGAGACAACCCCTGTGACCATGTCCTGGCCCAGTGGCGGCAGTTTCCGTGTCAGGGAGTTCATGTCCGGAGAAGAGGGAAGCCTGGGTGCCTGCACATTCCAGCCCTTGGCTCAGGCTGCCTGCCCTGCCACACGCTGCCTCTGCCTTATTTCCTTGTGTCTGTGTGTGTCTGTGTGTTTGTGTGGTGTTGCCTTTGGCACCCGGGATGATGTTTACACTTTGCATACAGAATAACACAACTCGATACGAATCTGGCTTTAAAAAAAAAAAAAACAAAAAAAAAAAAGAAAAAGGAAATAAAGACAGAAAGAGCAAACCCCAAACTCTGCAGCTGAAAAAATACTGCAAGCTCCCACGGCAGCCAAGATCAACAGCAAGGACAGGCTACTGCTCTCTAAGGGGGATACGGGTGGGTTTTGCTAACCCACTCCTAATTTGTGATGAAAATAATCACAGGAGGACAGCAGATCGGTGCCTGCCCATCAGGGTGGCAGGGAGAAGGGAGGGCATGGAGCAGCTGGGCTCCCTGCAGTGAAGTGGATTGCTTCAGAAATGCTGGTGGTGCTTCTGAAGGGGTTAAGTTTCTGTTCCCTCAGTGTGGGCAGATAAAAGTCTGTCCTCTGGTCCTGTCCCAGGCAGGAGGGACACAGGGGGTGCTAACAGGCAGGTGGGTGCCAGCCCTTGAGTTTTGCATCACATTGAGTGTGGGGCAGTGAGGCAGAGCTCCCAGAGGCTGATCCCACCCCTTCTAACACAAAGGCCTTTTACAGCGTTTGTGGTTCTGTTGAGGACTTCTCAGGGCGCTGGTGCTGGAAGAGAGAGAAGATTTTTCTTTTTTTTCTTTTTTTTTTTTTTTTTTTTTGTGGGCTGTCAGTTTTCCTTAAGTCCTAAAGAGATGTCATCTGGATGGAGTGAGGAATCACCGGTACCTTCCCCCTGCCCTGTCTCTGTCAATTGTCTCCAGGACTTTCCGCTCTCGCCCACCTTTCCAGTTCAGCTCTTTTTCAATCTCAATAGCCTTATTGGCATGACACGGTTTGCAAGTATTGCCAAAGTTAATACATCAAATGTCCGTCCCTAGGAGCAAGCATTTCTCAGCACAATTACTCCCCAAAGACTCATCGAATGCACAGGCCACGGCTGAACACTACGGCTTAATGTCCTCATTAAATAACGATGAATAACCACCCCACCCCCCCATCAATGTCATCCCGGTTTCAGAGTCCGCAGCCTCCTGGGCTGGGAATCTCAGGGCCACACGGGCAGAGCGTGGGGAGTTCGTTCCAGCATTTATTTGGATTACAGGCTCCCGTCCAAAACCAGGCCCCCGTTGTGCCTGGCACTGCACATCCAGAGCAAGGAAAAGTCCCTGGCCCAAAGAGCTCGGACAATGCAGACCTGTAAATGATTATTCTTCTCATTTTACTGACATGTGAGGTGCTTGGGGACTTGCCCAGGGGCACGCAGTGAGTCAGCATCAGTGCTAGGGACTAAACTCACATCTCCAGGGACTAAACTGCAAAACCAGTTTCCGCCCCCCTCCCTGCCTCCCCAAGATGTAAATCCCAACTCTGCAGGGCTTCCCATGGAATTTGCTCCAGTGAGGCTACCACAGGCACTTGCGGAGAGTCGGGGCAGCTCTGTCCCTGGGGAGCCAGTTCCTCCTCTCCTTCCAAAGAGATGTAACCGGGGCATTACGGCCCCAGCGCCGCCTGTGTTTCTGCAGGGGCTGGCGCAGTGCCCGCCTGCGTTACCCGCTGTATGCAAGCGATTCTCTGGGCACACTTTGGGAGCCTGGAAGAGGAAAGCCGTGCCACACGCCGTCAGCGTCTTCATTCTGCATCTTTTCCGCCGCTTAACGTCCCGCAGACAGGAGAGGGCTCGGATCAAAATTGCCACCCCGAGATAAATCCCCTGCTCGGCCGAGCCGAGGGAACTGACGTGTGCGTGCCCTTCTTCAGCAGCAAATGCAGGTTAATTCAGTTTAGCTCAGCTGGCAACGCCAGCAGCCTGAGCTGGGTTGTGTTACACAGCGTTTGCCGCAGGGGCAGAGCTGACGGGCAGGCAGTTGCCAAGGCTCAGCCGGTGCCTGGTAACACAGAAAGCTCCGGGATTCGCTCCCCGTCTTTCAGCCCTTCAGACAGATTCCCTGTATCTGGCCTTAACGGCTGAATAGACAAGAGGTGATTCAGAAGGCTCAGGGAGAAACCTCCCCTCCCAGGTACCTGCTGGCAGCAGTTCACACCTGCAGCCTTTTTGGCAGCCTAAACCTGCCCGTTCTTGGTGGCTGGATCCTGCACCAGCTGCGCCACCGGTCTGAGCGACCTACGTAAAACACAGCCACGCCACAACTGACAGGAACCAAGTTTAGAACATGTCATGACAATTCCCTGACCTCTCTTCTTCTCCCCTCTCCTGACCCCCATGGGAGCAATTTCTAGCTACTGGACATATTCTCTGTTAATTTTGGACTCGAAGAGATGGACACACCAGGCTCATCTACACACAGAGTTCTGCAGATGCGCCGTGTCCAGGTCCACTTTATATTGCCAAGATACGCAGCTGTGTCCCAGCCGGGATCAGCAATGCTGGGGCTGACATCCTCCCTCCTCCGGTTCTTCCTCCCTCCCAGACTTGGGGGGATCTTCAATGGGCCGGGAGATACTCCTGAAAAACAAAGCACCAGCCTCATAAAGAAAAAACCTCCTATAGAGGCATTTCGGTGAAGATTTCCCCATCCCTGAGCAGGGAGACAATGGTGGGAAGGAAGTCGGAGTCGTTATCGTCATTGTTTCAAGGTTTAATCAGGCACTTGGGGATTAGCACCTCAGCACTGAGGGCACAGCTGGGTGGGAAAGGGCTTGGCTTTGTCCACCGCAGTGGAGAAAAGGCCGTTTTGCTCACTGCTGAGCTGCTGTTTGAAGTGTTTTGCTCTCTCCTGCATCCAGGCCGGTTATCTCCTGCGACGGGAGGCATAGGGCAACTTCAGGCTCCGGGCAGCAAAGAAAGGCTGAGGCTTGCTGGGGAGGTTCCCCACCACACACCAGGGTAGCCAAAGGGGCAGGGAGCCTATCAGCCAGGGCCCCTCCACCTCCTGCTCCTGCCTACGTCAGAAGGAATCGGCAAGAGGGTGTATTTCCCGAGAACCTGTTTTCCAGATCCCCTGGCATCCTTCCACCGCTCTCGGGGCATGCGTCATCGTTTTATGAGGCTGCATCGTTCCCCGGGAGCCCCCTTCCCCTCCCTTTTCTCTCTCTCTCTCTCTTGCACACAGAGATTTTATTTATTTGTTTATAACACTTCGCCTATCCCCAGGATGCCTTTCATCTGCAAGCACTTAACCGTTTCGGTGACAGGAGGGTGGGCAGCAGCTCGGGGAGGCCGGGAAGAGCCGTCACCCCTTTGTTTCAGCCAGGATGGACCTGGGCATTGCTGCTGGTCCCAGAGGTCACTCCGCTTGCCCAGCCCTGCTGGTCCCAGAGGTCACTCCGCTTGCCCAGCCTCTGCTGCCTGTCTCCTCTCCGCTGCAGAAGCAGGCTCCTTGCACTTGGCTGGCCCCCAGAGAGCTGGACTGGAGGGCAGCTGGCACGGCTTCAAGTGCGTCTCCTGTGTCCAAGGGGATTGCCAGTCGTGCGGACGTGTGGCTGAGAAACAGACCTTTCCCAGCAAAGCACATCCCTTGGGGCTTGCTCTGGAGGCCTCATCTGCCCTCCTGGGACCGGCCTCACCATTAGCGGGGGGACAATGTCTCTGAAGGAGACAATGAGACCAGCCCAAGCAGCAGCCTGGCCACCCTCATGCTGTGGGTGTTGCCTCCAGACACCAACTGCTGCCCTTGGCTCCTCTTGAAAGGGCTCTGAAAGACTTTTTTGTTCATGGATTGAGTGCAGGGCTGTGAAGCGATGGAGCTAGCGCCTTCCATGCTTATGCTTCGAGAGAGGGCTTACCTCTTCTGCCCCATGGCCTCAGCTGTGTCTGTTTCCTTCCCCTGGCATCAGCCTATTGCATCCCAGTCCTGCTGCAGTGCTCTCCCCATCCACTCCATCACCATTGTCCCTTCTGTCACGATGTCTCATCCCCAGATGACATTTCTGGCTGTAGGAAAAACACTCAGAATACTCAGTGCAAACCAGGGCTGAGTTGTGGTTGCAGACCCCAAGCACAGGGAGCCCTGTGGGAGCAGGGTGGATGGAGATGTTCGAAAAAACTCTCATATCCGAAGCAGAACATCGTGCCTGGGCATAGGCAGGATGGGGGAAAAGCTGTGTCTCCTCCTGTGCGACCTAAGGTGCCATGAGTCTCGGGGAAGCACAAGCAGAGGTTCTGCATGTGCCAGAAAGTTGTGCTCTACACCGAATAGGAGCCAAGGAGAAGTGTGGGCACATCCCCAGGTCAAACACCTGGCTCTGGATGGCCAAGGGAAGATCACCAGGGAAAGCTCAGCCCAGGGGATGTGTGTGTAGGTGGGGAGAAGCCCAGCCAGAAATGCCACGTGCTCTGCAGAGGGGCAGAGGAGACAAGGTCCAACTCTTGCCCGAGAGGTGCGAGTGGGTGAGGGCAGGGTCAGACCTTGCACTCACTATTGCCACTTCCAGGGGAGTTTTCGGCACCCAACGTGCATGTGGTGGGGAGGTGGGGGCATAAATATCCCAGCCCGGCAAGTGTCAACAGCAATTAGTGTTTCACACTCGGCCTGAGAGGGGGATAAACATTCACAAGTAACCAAGCAGTGCTGGGCTGCCTGGGAAAGAGTGCCAGACAGGGAGGAGGGGAAGAAGCAGAACAATGCCTTCTAATGCCATTGCTTTGTCAAGAGAAGTTTGCAGCTTGGTGGGAAAGATGCCCCGACCCACACATTTTCTTCTCTCCCTCTTGTTGCTTTGCAGTTATTGACTGGGGAGGCCCCGGGCATTAGTGCTGAGCTCTGTGAAGCTGATGTAGGCTGGGGAATGCTCTCACAACCGCACTAACCAGGCTGCTGCTGAGCAGGAATCACATAAAGGCAGAACCGAGATGAGCCCATCTTGAACGGGGCCTGGCATCAGGTACAGAAAACAGCTTCACTTTTCTGTGCTGGGAGCGTGGAGCAGGTACCACTAAACCAGCCTGAGAGGAGGTGTGTGTGTAAGGGCAAACACACATCGTCACTAAGCCCCATTTGCCATCCTCCTTCTGGTTGAACTGATGCAAATTTTGCTCCCAAACTTCTCTCGTTGCTTCTGAGAGTGTCCACGGACCAGGGCCGACTTATTCCTGCTTGGCACGTGTGTGATGAAAAGAAGAATAGGTGCTGTTTAGGGGGGTTAGGGTTCCACAGACCTGGCATTTTGCTATTATAAACTTTTTTGCCAGGAACTGACAGGACTGAGGTGCAGTTCCCCATCACACCAGCTGGCAGGCTCTCTCGCAGTCCTTGCAGATGCCTGCAAGTGTGGGGTCTGGGAATGCTTTTGGAAGCATTTCGCAGGCTGCCTGGTGAAGCCCTATGGACCACGAGTGGAGGACCACAGGCCTACCCAGTGGGGTTANCCTGGTGAAGCCCTATGGACCACGAGTGGAGGACCACAGGCCTACCCAGTGGGGTTAGAAGGCAGCTCCCCAGCACTCGGGAGCTGCCACCATCCCAGGTCTGGAAATATGTATCTCTTCCTTTCAGCCTCCCCACTGCCCCTGCTGCTGGGGTATCGCTCACGTCTCCTCCCGGTACTGATGGATAAAGGCCCTGCTTTGCCCAAGCGCTGCTACAGGGGCAAGCCCCTGCCACCCACTCGGGCAAACTGGGCAACAAAATGAATATTTATTCTTGTTTCAGCACTGAGGAGCTGAGACCCACAGAAACTGAAGATGAAATTATGACTGTGAGTGGCAAAGCGGCCAGATCTCACAGAACCGGGTCTGACTGACTCCATCCCCTAGTCCAGTCTGGGTGGCTCCTGGAGTCACTGGGGGAGATGGAACCAGACTGTTTTCCTTCTCGGGGAGAGGCAGAGACTGACTGGCCCCATCTGCAAGAACAGCTCATCTCCTGCTCCTGGACTAGGCTGTCTTTGGAGAGAGCCAAGGATCTCAGTACTGTCTGGAGGGAGGCTGTAGGCATTGTAGCTGCTGGGTCGGGCTGTGCTGTGCCAACACCAGCTCAGGTAAATGTCTGTCCTGAAAATCACCCCTGCCAAAGCTCCTCCTGAAGCTGGTGGAAGGGCTGCCCCCTCCTTTCCTCCAGCCTTGAGCTGCACGGGGCAGCGCCTGGCTCCACGCAGCATCGCACAAAGGCGCTTTGTCGACATGATTAAAAGGCAGACGTTCTCTTCCTCGGAGCCTGGCAGCAGCGAGTCCTGCCTGCCCTCCTCCCCCGGCTCCCCGTCCCCGCGCGCCAAGCCCCCGTGATGAGGGAGAGCTGCAATGCGTGCTCTCTGCTCCTCACGTGTGCGCACACGCGTGGCGGGGTGCGCGCACGGGCGCCCTGCGAAGGGGAGCTCCAAGGAGAAGAAAGGATGCCTTCCTGGCTCCGAACCACCGCAGCTCCTCGGGGAGCCGCTAATCCCACCCGGGGCAAGCCGAGAGAGCGACGGCTGCCGGTGACGCACCTTCTCCTGGGGGAGCCACGCAGAGGGACGTTAATGAGCTGCCGGGCTCCGGAGGCATTACCGCTGGCTCTGCGTGTCTGGCACCGGCAGCCACGGCCTCCCCGGGAGTTACAAACTGCAGGCAGGCTCCCTGACAGCTCTGCTCCCATCGGCGGAGGAGCTCTTCCTCCGGAGAAATAGCCGAGTCACATGGATCCCATTAGCCCTTTGCTTAACATCAACCAGAACCAGAAACAACCACCAGCGCCACCCCCAAGCACTGTCAGAGACGCTGCACGGAAAAAAAAAACAAAAAAAAACCAACCCAACCAAAAAAAACTCCTTATGAAATGAGGCCAAAGCGCCGCTGTGCCTGTCTCCAGAGCCCTGCGCGCGAGGAGGGCACACAGGGGCCACATGGAAAATGTTGCTTGGGAAGGAGGGAATCCACCCGAGGCAACTCACTTGCTTTTTACTTAATGGATAGGAAGTACCTGTGCTCTATACATCACGATGGCCAGCACTGTGCTGGCCCCCAGGGTCCCTGATGGCTTCGCTAATATCAAAAAAGAAAGCCACCAAGTGTTTTTTCTCCCCGTCACACTCTCCATTCCTGCAAACCCACAGGAGCCCAAAAAGCCTCCGAGCTTCTGCGTCTGGGGCTGAGAGCCGCAACGGGTGGGATTGCAAAATCTGGGTGGTTGCACAGCCCGGCCAGCACGTGCCACGAAGAGCAGAGGCAGGCACATGTTAGCATCCTCCAGAGGCACCTCTTGGAAGCCAGGCTGCAGCCATCGCTGAGCCCTTGGTAGGGTGACCGTGCCGGGTCTAACAGGCCACCACTCAGGGGGTGGCCCTGGCACAGCCGACAGTGGTGCTCTGAGCCCTCCAAAAGAACCAAAGCCAGTTGCCACTGAGGGCTCAGAGTGATTAACTGGAGTGTTAGGCAATTAACTTTTTCACACTTGCAGCCCTCTAAACTCCCCCCATAACTCAGAGGTGACAGACTCAGTTGTTTATTTTCTGCTTAAAGAGAAGTCAGTTGCAGGTTCCAAAGGAAAACAACTGTTCCCCAGATTTATAGCCAGGCTTCAAGGCAGATAGTAGGACAAAGGAGCCAGTCAGTTTTCAAAGCTGAAGGCCAAGTCCTTGTCTGCAGAATCTGGCACCAGAGAAGCAATTCTATCAGCACAGATTTGGTCCAGGCCTTGTATGAGTCATTTTCTTTCTCGAGTCACCATCTTTGTCCCTGCCTGGATGGAGCAGGAACTGCACAGAAAGGGCAGCGGTGCCAATTATACCCTGGCAGGGCATGGTTAAAAGCAGGTTAGGTCTTGCTGTGTCCCGGAGCCCCATGAGCAAGGCACATCTGCTCATCTGTCACACTTTCTCCTCTTACCGTTTTAAACATTTTGGGGGCAGGGACCATAACTTGCAGTGTATCCAGTGGGAATCCTGCCTCCATGCTCCCAGCTGGGAGAAGGCCTTTGATTTTGTCATTAGGCAGCGCAGATCCGGGAACTGCATGTGTCCTGCTGGAGCCAGCCCTAGGACACCCTCAGATCGCTCCATCTGCCTCTTGTTTATAACGTAAACGTCCCTGCACCCCTTCCCTGCCGCAAGAGAATGTGCCAGCTCAGACAGATCATGGGCAGCAGTGTTCCCAACAGGAAGCAGAAAGCCTCTGCCGTGGGCCAGTGGTTACCCCATGATGGGGACTGGGCAAGAAGGGAGGAGGGAGGGCTGAGGATGGATTTACATGCAGGTGTTAATTCATCTTTGCAACTATCTATTTAATTTTTTTTAGCTAGGAGATATTTTGTATGCTGCAACTGGCATGTTTTTGCATAAAACTGGTGCTTGGTGACAGCCTCTATTTGCATTATGAGTGAGGAGTGACACTGGGGACCAGAAAACTTGAACCAAAAATGGGGCTCTGGCTGACTAGTAAGGATCCTGATGCTAACAGATGATTAAAGGCATTTGCTCAGAACATCCATATTTTGGTTAGAACCAGGAGCATCTTCCCCATCTGCTGTAACAACTTCAGTTGCTACAGAGTGGTTGTTTTTTATAGTAACATCTCCAAGGTCTCAGCCTCATTATCCCCATTTTAGAAATGAAGAAGTAAGCAAAGGGAGGTGCTGTTTTGAATGAGGTCTCCTGAGACACCAGCAGCGCATCGCAGCTTTCCTGAAGGTCCCAGCCCCGTGGCCTTCCCACCAGACACGGCTGGGATCGTCCTGCGAGCAACCCCATCGCTCACAGGGCAGCTGACAGCTTCACAGCTCCGCAGTAACTCCCTGACCCACAGCTGCTGCCTACAAGTTGACAGGAAAGCTCGTCTGCTATTAAGGTTAAAAATGCTGCCCATAGGGAGAGCAAAGTCTGACATTGCCTGCAGCATACTTCTCGCCCGGAGTTATTGCCTGTGGATTAGCAAAGGTCAGGGTTTAGCGCTCCAGCCCTTCCCAGTCTCTTCCTTTACTGCAGGTTAGGGCTACACTTGAGAATTTTGTTGATTTAGCCTGATCTGTAAGCGCATGGAAAAATCCCACCCAGCCTGGGGGAGCCATGGGAGCAGAATTCCTAGAGCAGATGTAATCGTACTGGCAAACGGAAAATACCCCACCCCTTGGCCGCTGCAGCGTGTTAGGGGAATTAACAGGATCCCTATGGGCAAGAAAGCTCCTTATCAGCAAATGCTGTGTTCTCGTGGTCCTGGCACCCTCTATCTAGCAAAGCTTGGTCCCAGCGTACCCTCCGCTCCTCCTTTTGCTGCCTCTATTCTTTTCATCTCTTTTCTCTCTCCCGCCCATTTTCATTTTGCCCTGACAACTTTTTTTTCTTTTTTTTTTTTTCCCTTGCAGAATGTAGGAGGGATGAAAGCTGCAGATAATTAATAACCCCAGCACTTCTCAGCTCTGTCTTCCTGGGAGAACTCAGAGATTCCTGCTCCCTCCACCTCTGCCTCCCCCTGCAAATGCTCTCTCACTTCCAGTCATGTGCTGTCTGTTCCCACTGCCTGATAAATTGCAGCTGGCAGCTCCTGCTCCAAAAGACTTCACTTATTTTATGTGTGTGCTTGTGGGTAAGGACTCAGTTTGAGCTAGGGGCAGGGGATGGCTTAGCAGCTCTTCTGGAGATGGTTGTCACCACAGTTTATCCCCAGGCAACCCTCATTCACAGGAGGAGCTTCTTGATGTGGGTCTCTGAGGGCTTTGCTCATATCTTGGGTGAAGCCACATTGAGGTAGTGGAGACTTCCCATCTCCCCATCCCCAAAGTTGGCAGGAGTCGCTTCTCCCGCCTCTCTGTCTCCTCTCGTGCCCCTTCCAGCTGGTTTCCAGCAGCTCTGCAGGTCGTTCAGGCTTAGGGCAAGGGCAACGCCTCTCCTGATTTGCTAGTTCCTGTTCTTTCTTTCTTGATTCCTCCTGTGCTTCCCTACTGTTGAGTCAGTTGGAAATAAATACTTTGCGTTAAAGGAGATTATCTGGAAAGGCAAAAGGCAGGGCCTAAAGAAAGAGGAGGCTTGGGACAGTGCCTCGTAGGGGGAGCAAATCAGTGCTGCTGCAGAAACTACCTGAGCAAACAGCAGGAAACAACAGGGAGAGGCCAAGGAGAAGCTGCTGATAACCTCTAATCCCCTCCCAAGAGCTGCGAGGTAAATTCAGTGCTGGATCTGTTTGTGTTCGAGAGGGAGCAGCCAGGAGGGTGCTGGATTGCTCTCTCTCCCTCTCCCTCTCTCTCTCTGAAGCCTGATTTCTCCTAAGCATCAATTTTGCAGAAGCCTGGTCACCAGAAACCTTGCCTGTTTTGCAGAACCCTGGAGAATACACTCAAGGACTGAGTCAGTGCTCCTCTACAGCACAGATGCCATTGCCTGCTGCAGCTGAGGCCACAGCCTTCATGCAACTGTGCAGCTTATAGAATCATGGAATGGTTCGGGTTGGAAGAGACCCTAAAGACTATCTAGTTCCAACCCCCTGCCATGGGCAGGGACACCTCCCACTAGACCAGGTTGCCCAAAGCCCCATCCAGCCTGGTCAGCTGGACCTGCTCCAGCCTGGCCCAGCTTCTCCTCTGTGATACCCTCCTGTGCAGCCAGATCAGTTCAGCTGCCATGGGGAGGTTTGAGGTTCTTAAGGTGAACACTGCGTGGATGGAAAAAGAGCCTCTGCCATTCCTGTGGGCTGGGGAAGGTCCATCTTTGGTTTGGAAACCTCTTGTCCCACGAGGCTTGATCCATGCAGCTGCAAGGCTGCCCTTCACCCAGGCACCATGCACCCTGCACCAGGGCCGGAGGGGAAGGCCTGTCTTTTGCTCTCTGTCCCCTTCAAAGAACTCGGGGCCCTGTGGCATTTTTATTTTTTTTTCCCCATTTGTGGGCTTACTTTAATCTCTGTTACAGCATTTTGTCTCCTTACCTCCTGCCTGGTGCCTGAGCCATAAGACAAAGAGGTGTTTACACTGCAGGACTGCCCGGGCATTGAGGCCAGAGACAAGCAGCACAGTGGAGGGCGGATAGAATTGAACATTTCAACATTTTTTTCCATCTGTCCCCAAAACCAATATTGACCCAAGACCCCTGTGCGGCTGTTTTAGTCAAAGTTTTACCAGACAAAGCAGCTCTTGGGAGCTCCCCTCTGAGGGGAGGCGAGGACATGGCTGCTCCCCAGAGGGGACCATCCCACTGGGATGGCGTGTCCCCTGCCCAGGCAGAGTCTGAGGGGTGCTTTGCCTCCTGGCATGAAGGAGCCGATGTCACCCAGCCGGTGCTGAGAGGGCCACGCAAGAGGAGGACTGGTGGCCACTCTCCTCACCATGGCCGACCCACCCTGCTCAGGGACACGAGGAGTCAAAGGGCTAGAGCCCTCTGTACCGGGAGGCAGATTTCCAGCTCCAAATTACGTTCAATTAAGGAGCGCTAATGGGGCTGGATTTGGCCTGAGCAATAAGGGAGAGGGGTCAGTGCGGAACAATATCCTGTTGACATCGCTTCTGAGGAGCAATTCACCGCGCGAGAGGAGAAGGGGCCGTGCTAAGACGCTCCTCAGCACAAAAACCTCAAAAACCTCAAGGCCCCTCAAAGAGGGCCTTGGCCTCTCCTCCTGCCTCCCCCGGCTCCATTATCTGGCAGGGCCGCTGTGAGGCGCGTCGTTAAGGGAGAGGTGGAGGGGAGCAAGAGGGGGAAGAGTGGCCATTTTCTCTCTGGCTCGTCTGCTGGTGATAGCCCATCCTCTTGGGGAGGGGGGCCGTGAGGAGCCCGGGGTTTGGATAACCTGCCTCATTAGTGGCTGTATGACATCATTATCTCACATTAGTGACACTCTTCCAGAGGTAATTGGGAAGCCTCTGGAATGGCCCCGTGACCTTTAATTAATGCAACGGGGCCTTTTCCTTGTGCGATTCCTCACTCTGCCTCAAGCAGCTGCTTCTTGTTAAGATGCCAGAACAGGGGAGCCCTGGTCCCATGCCGGGATTTTCTAAGCCCCTGTCCCCCAGGGGAGAAATAAAAAGGTGCATGAACAGTCAGCTGCTGCCTGACTTGTTTCAGCCTCTGTTTTCACCAGCCCCTTGCCCACCCTCGACTCCAGGCTACTGCCTGGGCAATTAGCTCTGGCGTCCCCGAACAGAGCTGATTAGCTCAGCTGAGGATCCCTGCCCAGCCCGTAACCCCACAGTACCCACGGATGGGGATGGAGGGGATGGGACTGTGTAGCACCAACAACCAGGCCCAGTTCTTCTGCTTGCAAGGGAAGGAAGAAGAGCAATTCTTTGCAAATCCATGGGGAAAGGGCTTGGAGAAGGCCCGAGGTCTCCAGAGGTCCCAGATTCACACTTGCTGGGGGGGCTGCTGCTTTCAGGTCACAGCATCAGACAGGACTAGCTTCAGACAGGGTAGATGCAAGGTAGAAATGCTGTATTTCTACCATCATCTTGGCTATCAAAGCAAAGAGGAATCCTACACATTGCTGCCAGAGAGAAGGGATAGACCGTGCTCCTCCCAGGCCTTTCATCTCACTCCAGCTGTAATTCTGGTGCCTGCTCCTGTCTTTGCAGTTGTTATTGTCTCTTCAGCTTGGTCTCAGCTGCTAAATCAACGGCCAGAGATTAGTCATTGGCAGCCCCAGGTAGCACAGAGATTTCCATTAGTGCTGTGCATCTGGGCTGTCATTATTATTAGCGCTGTTATTACAGCAGCGTCTGGAGGCTCCGGTCCAGAGTGGCACTTTGTTGTGCTTGGCACAGTGCAGAAGGGGAAAGGGTGCCAGTGCTGATGTGCTGAACAGGCAAAGGAGCTATTGCATCCCTGTTCTACAGCCAGGGCACTGAAACACAAGTAGAGAGAGTGAGTCCCGAGCAAGGTCACACAAAAAGGCTGGGGTGACCTAAAATACACCCTAGAACTCATCCATGGATCCTGGAACTGCCTTCTCTGGCCCCTTGACAGTAAAAAACCTGACTGGAGCTGAAAAGCATAGTCTTCCTTATCACCCCAGGCCAGGATTTGCTACCTTAAGTTCTTTTCAAAGAAGGACAAGAATTTTTGCAGCATGCAAAGTAACTCAATGTGTCAGAAACACCCAGTCCCCAGTCAGAACCCAAATAACTGCTATGCAAATACAAATGCAAGCTACACATCCACCCCACTCGCAAGGATTAGGGGGAAGAAAGATCTTACTTTCAGTAAGGAGGGAAGGAAAAAATGTGCACTTAAAACAGGATTCCCAGATGTGGCGTGGGGAGACAGGAAGATGGGAAGGAATCGCTGCTGTGGTCGGGTTTTGCTGAAGTGTGGTTTCAAAGACTGGAACAATAACATTTCCTCAAAAGACAATAGCCTGACAGAGGGAGGTGGGTTTGTTTGGTTCTGCTGGGAGGCAGATTGATCCACGGCCAGCAAACTGTGTACGGTATTGTGTGTGCCACGGGGTGGTGGTCTTTGTGCTGGAAAATAGGGAGCTCTGAAGATGGGGTGATGCAGCAGGAGATGGGTGCAGGAGCAGAGGCAGAGAAGCTTGTTGTAAGGAAGCTGCCCCATCCCTGGAGGTGTTCAAGGCCAAGTTGGACAGGGTTTTGAGCAGCCTGATCTAGTGTGAGGTGTCCCTGCCTATGAGAGGAGGGTTGGAACTGGATGATCTTTAAGGTCCCTTCCAACCTGAACCGTTCTATGATTCTGTGTTTCTGTTCGCTGACCACAGGACTTCAGGCATCCTACAGCTAAGATCAGGACTAGTGAAGGCCCATCAAGCCATCCCAGTCTGGTGGACAAGAGCAGCATACGGGGCCCTGGAGCCAGCCAGGTTCTGATTTCTGATTTTGCCACCAAAACTGGGACACCAGTGACAGCTGGAACATCGCGTCCCAGCCCTGTGCTTCTGCACATCCTGTCACCTCATGTTTGACTGTTCTCTCCATGTCCTTCACAGCTTTTCTCCCTTGTGCTGGGCTCCCCCAGCAGAATCACCCCCACCTCGCATCCAGGCAGGAGCTTTAGGTGTTACTGGGATGAAAATAAAGCTCCTTCCTCTGTCCTAACTCAGGCTTTACACTTTCTGCTCTACCCCAGCTGCTGGGAGTACATACAAGCCTCCAATGGATAATCCAGAATCATTGTGGTGGTACGGGCCCAGCTCTAATCCTAATTTTGTCTCAGAAACCTGTGTAATAATCTTCAACCTGAGGAGATAAGGACCACCGGTTGGTATTGTCCTGGCCTTGATTCTCTGGGGGGCTTTTGCATTCAAAATGTGGAAACAAATTAGCTCCCCCCCCGGAAAGAGCTATTCAGAGACATTGGGGCTGTTAATTCACAGGTGACCAAAGGCAGGGTATTTCAAAAGCAGGCGAATGGTGCAGTCGGGTCCTTGGGAGCCTTCAGCTTGCCAGAGAGCTTTAGCTTTTTTGACAGTGGCATTTGGACTCCTCAGGCCCTGGGGATGCTCTGCGGTGCTGCTTGTTGGCACAGCTCCCTCCTCAACATCTGGCACACCTTACCCTCTCCCTCGCTGCCATAAAAAGTGTCGGCATCTCCCTGGGTGCTTTGAAAGCTCTCTTCCCGCGGGCAGAGGGATGTGCAGCTCTCCGTACGGAACAAGTATTTTGGGATTCCCATTTTACAGCCCCCGGCCTTCAGGGGGTTAATGCCATCGGCTGATTTAATTCAAGCCAGACCCGGAGCACCACACAAGGCAGCCTCCCCTGGAGCTGGAGCCTTTGCTCCGGGACTCTCCAGCCCTGGGGAGAGGGTGGGCAAGAGCCAGCCCTGTGCGAGGAGCTACCGGTGTCTGTTGTGCTTGCAACCTGACCTCTCCTTTGCTCTTTGAAGCTGCTGACAGTGGGTGGGCTGAGATCAGTGGAGTGGCCGATCTGCCGGGAGTTAGAATAACACAACCGCGATGCCCCGTTCAGCTGGGAATAGGATCTGTTTGGAAGGGGGTGGGCAGCACAGAGGTGAAGAACTCAGGACCTTGAGGGCTGACAGAGTCCTGCGGATGTGGAACAGCTTGCATTTGGGGCTGGGGTGGGAGGGAAGGCCCTTTCAACCCAAAACATAATTAATCAGTGGCTTGGACAGAAAACGGAGCTGCGGTTGCAGGTCCAGCTACCGTTGCCCTTTCCAGGCCCACAGCCAGAACAGGGAGGGGAGAGTTTCGCCAAGCTGACACTCTATGAGAAAGTCCCAGGTCCTTCTCTCTTTCCACATCTCATCCCAGAGCTCACCCTTGCTCCCGAGGGCCAGGGTCAGCGTGTTGGACAGCACTGCCTTTCCCCGACTCTTCCAGCCCAAAGCAGCCTCCCTCCCTTACGTCACGATGTCAGGTGCAAGAGAAAAAGAACACCAAAGAGGTGGCCCATGTTCATGTTCCTGTGAGTTTTGCTTTATGCCTTTACTACATGGGTCTGAGGATCTTCTCATCCCTACCTGGGATTGCCCAAAATACCATTTTTTTTAATTTTTTTTTTTTTTTTTTGCTTAGCACAGATAAAATAGCTGGTTAAACCTTTAGGGACAAGCCAAAAGTAGCTGATACAATGGCATCTGTCTCGCAGAGAGTCTGATCCCAGAAGTGGCCACCAAGACCCTGAGCTGGGGCAGTCCAGCAGTGCCCTGGGCTGCCTGCACCCCTCTGTTCTGGGTATGAAGAAGAACCATGAAGGAAAGGTTTGAGCCAGCCCTTGGGTGTGTTGCCAGCCTTGTGGGGTGATGGAGGCAGCTGCTTTGGCACCAGGATGGAGATTCCAATGGTTTTTTTTGTTGCTGTCCCACGGGCTTGGAGTGGCCTTGGCCCTGGTCCGTGCTGTGACCCCAGGGTCATGAGACGACTGGTATTGCACCCTCGCGTTGCAGCAGCACCTCTGAGCCCCTGCTCAGGGCCAAGCTCCTCGTCTGTGCAACCATGTGCAGGGGGAGAACCCCAAAGAGATGAGGACAGGGTTGGTGACTCCGGAGACGGAGCTACCCCGCCGGCTGGGAGATCCGGACACCCACAGGTGGCAGATCTGGTGACCTACTTGCGTGGATCACGGAACGTCTAAGGTTGCAGCACAAAGCAGGACAGGCTTTGTGGAGACTCCCAACACGCAGAAGTCAGTGTTAGCAAAGACCTTGCTCTTCCAGCCTCACGGAAGGCGGCTTTTTCCTCTCCCCTAGAGGCACACCAGCTGGATGGGATGCTCAGGAGTTATTAGCTTCCCCCACAGCCCTCCCTCACAGCCTGTGGTCCTGACTGCTCTAATACCATTAACAGTCCTAATGTCCTGGACATCTAAGCCCTCCTTTTTAAGATTAGCACAGACCTGTGCATCAGGAGGAGGTTAAAAATCTAGGGAAAACTGCTAACTTTCTGGCTGTAAGTGACACCTAGTGGAAATGGCAGGAAAAATGAGTTCCACAGGTGAAACGCTGATCCTCTTGGATACAGTGGTGAAACTCTGATTCCTGTGAGCTGGAAACTCAGCCCAGCAGCCTCTTTTCAACACTTGTAAAAAAAAATAAATAGAATAGCTCTATCTGTCTGGGTATGACGTGCAGAGAGCTTGGCGTGCGTGGTTTGTCTCACATCAGTGAGCAGGGAGAAAGGCGAGATGGCTGTGACATGACAGCAGTCACCTGGCCTTACGGCTGCTGGTCCTGGGCCAGAAAAACCTACGGCCACAACAGACCATGCACTGCTCTGGTATTTCTGGGCTATACTGCAGATTAAAACAATGCAGTGGGGCAACTTTGCACTGCTAAACTTCATGGCAGTTTAAGTCTTGCCTGTCCTACAGCTAACTGCTCCTGTGGATGATACGGGAGGATCATGTGGATCATCCTGCCGGGTTCTCCAGCCATGGACCACGCTGGGGACAGGGATGGTGGCCCCTCGGCTGGTCTGGCTGGCAGTGCCCGGAGAGAGGCAAAGCTGGGGAGTTGCAGAACCTGTCCCTTAGGGATGGTGAGTCCAGGGTTATGGATACTGGGCCTGTCTGTGCCCTGTGCCTCCGAGGCAGCTGCGTGCCCTCTCTGCCCTGCCTCTTCTTTCTTGGCATGGGAGGTGGCTGCCTTCTGCCACCCCTGCCCCGGCAGGAAGGGTCCCAGCCAGCAGAGTAGATGTGGCCTGAGGCTATTCTTGTGTCGAGCAAAGCCAAAGCTTGCAGGGGAAACCTGAAACTCAGCGAGACTTGGATTAGCAACCCGAAACTCAGGCCAGGATACAAGCCTTTTGGAAGAGCTTGGCAGAGTTTCAGGCAAGTGCGGGCTGAGTTTCAAGTCAGCTAAGGCTGACCTTTGAGTGAGCCCGCTGCTGGCTGCTCGGGAAGCATGGGCCTGAATTTTAAGAGACCCTGGGGAGTGAGTTTCAGGCAAAAAAGAAACCAACCCCAAACCCACCCCGAACAGTTAAAGGGTTTAGGCAAAAACAATGCAGACCACTTATGGTTTGGGGGGTGATAATTCCTAGCCACTCACCTGCCCCCAAACCAGCAAAACCAGACTGGTGGTTACAGCTTCATTGCACTCTGAGTTTCAATGCAGACTTAACCCCTTCCTCAGTGTGGATTAACTGTTACTTCCAGGCTTTCTCTGAGGTGGATCTAAATTCCTTGTTAGCTCTCTCCCCGTCACCGGGGAGGTCTCGTGGCTGTCAGCGGTGCAAGGTCGAAGCTGTAGTCGAGCAGCTCAGCATTCCCTGCTCCTGAACACGAAGGACGGAGCTATCTGTGTGACAGTTTGTGCCTCGCAGGAATTTATGGAAGGGGAGAAATTAATCAGATCCGGGGGGGAGAGATCACAAGTTGGAAAGGCTGGTGCCGTGAGAGCAGACGACCAGAGCAGAGTCAGAGATGGGCAGACAAGGCCACGCTCTATCAGTGATCAAGGCTGAAGGATGATGACCAAGCCAAAGTGGAAAAAGGCATGAGGAAATGGGCACAAATAGAGCTGTCTGTCCCAGGCAATGGGAAGCAGCAAAAGCCAATGTAGTCTTGCTCTTGAAGCTGTGGACATATTTCTCTTCCCATTATGTTGGTTTTTGTTTTTTTTTCCCATTGCTTTCCCTGCAAATTCATCACTCTCTTCCTCCCCTAACACACAGCATGTGACGGGTCTAGATCAGGGCAGGGAGGATGTGTTTGTAATCAGAGCCATGTTTCTCCTCATTGTGAATTCAGCCAAAAGCCCCATACTCATGACGCTTTAGTGTTGATTTTAGAAGCCCTGTGAAGGTAGAATTTTCCCAAATGGAGTTTCCTGGGTAGGAAATTGCTTATCTTAGATGATTATTCTATATAGCTCTGATAGGTTGTTTCCCCCTTGCCAGTCTGTAGAAGTCCTCTTACACTGGGAGTAACGAATGTGGAGCCTGAAAGTACAGAAGGGGTCCTGATGCCAAAGGAAGTGTCCCTCCATGGCACTCTGGGTTTTCTTGCCCAGTTCCTTTTTCCATGCCCTTGATTCTGGCTCTTTCTCCCACACTGTGTCCTGTGTCGTCAGGCAGAGAGGGGCCTCATCTGCTGCTTTATTTCAGGCCCTTCTCTAATTACACGGTGACATTAGTTATTTATATAATGTCCTTAATACCAAAGCGTCCATACTGGAGGTGCTGGGAGGTGGTGGGGAAGCCTGTGCCCACCTGCCCGTGGCTCGGCAAGTTGCGGCCACCAGTCAGGTTGGTCCAGAGGTGCTGGACCAGCCCTGCAGCATCCCAGCATCTGGCACCGGCTCCTCTGGAGAGCCGGAGCCAGGTATCCCAGAGAGGCACAGGGTCACACAGCACGTGCCAGAGAGTAACCAGAGACTGCTGGGTGTCCTTCGCAGACGGCATCATGCCCCTTCTGCAGCCTGTGTGGCTCGGGGCGGCGTGCCTTGCCCTTGAAGTCCACACTGTGCTTTTATGCCCCCCCCAACCTCCCCTAAGAAGAAGGCAGGGAAGTGCTAGCAGATGTGTAATTTCCCCAAGGACGGTGTGTGGGCTTCACCCTGGACAGCTAAATAAATACTTGGATGTCTCCTGCGCCCAGACTTGTTTGTGTCTCTGAGGCCAGGGTGGGACGTGTGGCGGGGTGTGTGCAGTTCCTGTTGGGTTTGGTGTGTGGCTGCTCCAGCGCTGGTTTTTAAATGTGACACTGATAACGCGGGCCGCCAGCCCGCCGCTGGCTTCCAGTTCCGTCTCGCTGCCTCCGTCTCTTTTATGTTCTCTGCTGCGGTTTGCGAGGCAGAGTTTAAAGGTTCCTCTGACTAACCCCGGCTGCTGGACTCAAAGGGAAGGAAGTCGACTGCAGCCAAGAAAAGGAAGCCAGTTGGTTTCCCTTCTGCGTCTGCGAGAGCGCGTGTGAGGGGGAGAGGGAGAAGGGTGTAGCCAGATCAGAAATGAGATAGGACGGGAAGGCAGCAGCCCTCTTTCCTTCCATATTTTCTCGGCTCGGCAAGCTCCCTGCATGCGTCAGCCCGGAGCATGGAGAAAGGAAGCGTGTCCTGCTCAATATTTACCCGGCGGCGTGGGGCTGCGCGCTTCAGCTCCGGCTGCCGATGGGCTGCACGCTCCTGGCTCGCTCCCGGGCAGTGCAGTGCGTGAAGGCAGCCACGACGGGGAGCTTCCTTCCCACAGGATGGCGGGTGCTGGCAGGGCAGGGCAAGGGGCCCAGCTGCCCTGCAGGCTATGGGACAGGAGCTGGGAGCTGGTCCCTGGCTCCCTAGACCACGCACGGCCAGCACCCCAGTCCCACCGAGGACCCCCGGGGTGGATGCAGAGCACGTGGGTCCCTCTTGGCTCCCGCAGCATCTATGCGACTGGCCATCTCCAGTCTGGTGTCTACAGTAGCCTGGTGACCCAAGGGGTGGCCAGAGCCTTGGGACAGCACTGGCTGTCCTCTGGGCAGCAGGGCCTGGGGCTGGGCTTCTGCTCAGGCTCCTGGGCTCTGTGCTGCAGGCAGCTACTTCAGGGCATCTATTTCTGGCCCCCGGGAACATGCGGTGGGAGGCAGGCTCCGGGACTTGCAGGAGCTGAGGGCTATTTCTGGCTCCGGTTGCTGACCCTCCAGGCCACCCTGGGCCAGTCGCTTCCCCTGTAACTCCCTCGTGCCGGGCTCACCCCGAATCTCCAACCAAAAGCTCCCTCTGCCACCTGCACCAGACAATCCCGGGTGGCGTGGGACAGCTGCCACGCACCATGCACGGCTTGTCACAAGACCCTGACGCTGGAGGTGATCTTTTGATGTAAATCTGCAGTAGGCTGGCAGTGAGTGCCCTAGGAGTGCTATCAACAGACAAACGATGCCCCTGAGGCATGTCTTTATCGCCCTAGAAATGGGCAACCCACAGGCTGAGGCAAAGAGGTGGGTGTGTTGAAAAAAAGGGCAGTCGTTGCCATCCAGATGTCACACTCTGGCTTGTGCTAAAGGCTGGGAGCTGCGTGGTCTGGATCCCTTCTCTGCTGGCCATCCCACGGAGAGACCCCAGGCAGAGGGCAGAAGGGAGCAGTGGGCATCAGGAGTGGTCCCGGAGACCCCAGAGGCTGTGGGACAGAAACGCATTGGCTGGCACCCCCGCATCTTCCCCACCAGCTTCTATATATGGGCCTGCCCTCTCCGGACCCATCACACCCGGATCTCAAGTGACACCCTGGGGAGGGAGAAGGGGGGTGTCTATTTTTAGCCCCTGAATGGATCTGTCCTGGAGCCGAGCTCTCTGCCCCCGTCAAGGGTACAGCATCATGTTGTGCTGGGAGGATTCTCCTTTGCGGCTCTTTGAATGGCTCCATCACCGGCTTAGGTTGTGGTACAGGTAGGATGCAGCTTTGCCATCTCTCTGCTTCTTCTCCTGCCGCTGGATCCCCCCCCCTGCTGTTTTGGGGGCTCTATTGCATCTCCCTCCCCAGAGCCACAGGTACGGAAGGGGCTGCTGTGACTTGCTGAAAGGTCCTTGTTTGGACTGTGCCTCATGCATGATGCCGTGGCAGAGGGAATGCTGGAGAGCATAAATCCCCCACTTTTTCAAATGGGCTGTGGGCAAAGGGGGTAGGAAAAAGGGAATGTGAGGTGTGATGCTGCCATGGAGGGAATCCCAAACCCGCTGTGCTGCTGTGCTCAGGGAGCAGAGGCAGGGGGGACCTGAGGGGGGTAGTAGTGGTCTCTCTCTGCTGGCAGGGTGGTGGTCCAGCACATCCATACTTGTCCTGCTGAGCCTGCCAGGAGCCTGGTTTCAGCTGGAAATGAATAAGGATGAGGGAATGTGGATAACAGGGCAGGAACCAGGGGGGGAAAGGGTTAGGGGCATCCTCCTCGGCTTTGTCTGCTGATGCTGGTGCTCCCTCCTCATGCCCTGATCTCTCCGGCCCCCCTCCCCTTGCTTTGCTGCTGCAGGCATGGATAACTTCGAGTACAGCATCCAGCTGAACGACAGGGACTGGGCTGAGTTCTTGCTGGCGTCGGAGGAATGCGACCTAAAGCCGGCCGCCCTGGCCACGGCCGAGGAGCAGTGTCTCAGTGACATTGAACAAGGGGACGGCGCGTCGGGGAGGGACTGCCGCGCCAGCACCAACGGGCAGATCGCAGCCAGGGTGGGCAGCGGGCCAGGGCCTGGCACGGGAACCTCTCCCCCACGTGGGGTGACCGGAGACGCCTCCTTGCGCTGGCCGGCCGGCGGGCACCTCGCCCTGCCGGAGCTCCTCTCGGGCAGCGAGGACGAAGCGGACCTGGGCTCGGTCGGCAGGTTTCTGTGCGAGAGCGACGAGCTCGGCTGCCCTTCACCCGCTCCAATGCCCAGCGCCCAGGGGAGGCAGCCCCCTTGTCCCCCCGCAGCCGCCCTGGCCAGCCAGGCTGGTGGCACAGCCGAGAGCAGCCCAGGGCAGGACACAGCATGCGAAGCGGCAGCACCGCAGCCGGCATCGGAGAAGGGAGCAGCCAGCGGCAGTCCGGCCGTGGAGCCCCACAGCCCCCCAGCTGGAGCAAGCACCCCTGAACAGGGAGGGGACGCAGGAGGGGGACAGCCCCGTGGCAGCCCGGTGGTGGCACAGCCGGGGTCTCCGGTGCAGCGCAGCTCGCCGGCACTGGCTACCCCCATGGAGGGCTCGGCGAAGAAAAGTCCTAGCGGTGCTGCCCGCTCGGAGCCGGGGCTACGGGGACCCCCGCACGAGCAGCCCCCGAGCCCAGCCCTGGAGACTGCACCCAAAGCCCCCGGCGTCCCGGCGCGGGAGGAGGCGAGCGGGGAGAGAGCGGGTGGCGAGCCCGGCTCCCCGGCTGGCTCCCCCGACGTCGTGAGGCCCAAGGTGCCAGGACTGGGCAGAAAAAGCCGCAAGCAACGTGGAGCCGGTGCCCCCGAGGCAGCCCAGGGGGACAGGGAGCCTGCGGGGGCTACGGCACAGGGGACTGGGGTAGCCACGAAGGCGCCTTTGAGCTCACCACTGTCCTCACGAAAGAGCAAAGGGAAGGAGAAGGCAGCCAAGCCGCCTCTGGTGAAGCTGGGGAGCGAGGAGGCAGGGGAGAGCAAACGGCCGGTGCCCAGCCCTGGCACGGAGGAGGGCGATCCGGCCGTGAGCACTCCCCCAAAGCAGAAGGTGAAGGAACCGGGGGCACAGTCCCCAGGGAAGGTGAAGGCCACCAAACACTCAAAGCCAGGGCAGGCTGGTGGCTTGGGCGTACGTGACAATGTGCCGGTGACCCCTGCCAGCGGAGCTGCGGCTCCTCCGGGAGAGCCGTGCCAGGAGGTGCCAGAGAAGCCTCTCCATCCCAAGAGCGTGCCAGCTATCGGAGGGGATGCTGCTGAGGGAGCTGATGGGGAGCCTTCAGCTGAGACCCCCAGGGAGCTGGACCCCCCTTGCTTTGCATCCGGGGCCTTTTCAAAAGCAGACTCCCTGGACGTGACTTGGCCTGAGATGTACGACTATTTGTTCTGTGACTCCCAAGGGGAGGAAGAGGGAATGGGGAACTCAGTGGAGGGGGACAAAGTACCCTTGGAGAGGGAAATATCCTTGCCTGAACTGTATGAGTATTTTTTCAATGAACCAGAAGGAAACAGGAAAAAAGTCAAGGGTAAAGACAGGAAGCGAAAGAAGTTCAGCAGCTTGGACCACACTCGGCTGCAAAATGAGGATCCCGACTCGTCTCTGGTCAAAGACTCTGTGGTTATCTCTGTCCCTGAGGTGTATGAACACTTCTTTCCTGATGGGCCTAGGAACAGGGCGGGCTGGAGAGGGATTTTCTCCATCGCTCCAGGCTCCGAGGTGAAGAAAGCTGTGGGGGCCTTGAAGTCCCTCCTGCAAAAGCATCTCATCAGAGGCCAAGCTCCAGCCCCCCAGACACTCTTGCGGAGAGGGTCTGGAGACAAGCTCTCCCTCGTCCCGGTGGGAAGAAGCCAGGAACGGCCAGAAGCTTTGGACATGGCCCTTGCACTCCGAGGTAAAGCACTGTAACCCCCTGCCCGCTGCCCCGCAGCCCCGGCTCGCCCTGCCATGTAGAGATGTGCCTCTGCTTCGCGTGGTGTCCCCTGCTCCCACCGCCCTGTGGCAAGCCTGGCAGCCAGCTCTGGCCCTGCTGCGGCCACCTCCGCTCCAGCCGCGGTGACATTAATGCCACCGTACAGCTGGCAGCACTTTGGTGGGCTCCACCAGGTCTGAAATCACGCTCCTGGCACGTTAACCTTGCCACACAGCAGCCCTGGGCTTTATCAGGGATCTTTGGAAGTGTGGCTGAGGCCACCACCATGACATGCCATGTGTCTCTCTCCTGTGATGCTCGTGCTGTCCCCGTGCCAAGCAAGTGCTGCTGGCCAGGCCCCGCAGGCTGGCTCCCGGTGCTGCAGGAGGCATGGATGGGGAATCGGGGTATATTCTGGGAATAACTCGCTTTGCTCCCCGCAAATTCCAGTCCTGGGGCAGAGGGGCTCATGCCAGCATGCATGCGAGAGGCTGAAACTCAGGCTGGCCCGAAGCCCCTGTCCCAGCTGATGCGGTTGTCCCCCTGAATGGCTATAACTTACTGTGGAGCTAATCTATTCTTTTGCATTTTGGCCAAGAAAAGCTCACTGAAGCATTTAGCAGCGTTAAACACGGCTGGTGTTACTGCAAGGTCGGGTAGAGATAGGAATCCCCCTCCCCAGTGCCACCCACCTGCCTGCAGAACCACTTACCTGGGTTTCTGGTGAGGGAGTGGGAGGCAGAGCAGCAAAATCCTGCTGTACTGAAGAAATCATGCTCCTGAGATACAGCACTCCCTGCTCAGCTGCTGTCCTGTTAAGATTGGGCTGCTTAATTGATCTAATATTGGTGGGGGAAAAGGTGTGCACAGAGTGGAACGTGTCCAGGGCTGCCAGCCTAAAGAGGTGAGGGGGGCTTTAAAACACACAGTAATTTGAAATTTGAAAAACACCCTCCCGAGACCTCAGAGGCTGCCTGAACATTGACTGTTACTGGAGGCAGGCAAGAAAAATGGGAATGAAGGGAGAGCAAGTCTGACCCACTAGGACAGCCAGCACATTTATCTTAAAGCTTATATGATGCTTATGGCCACAGTGCCTCGTAGTTAATATTAAAACCAAACAATGGATGAGTCATCCCGAAGGGTGCCTCAAAATAGAGCTTCCAGTCTGTTTGCACAGGGAAAAACCCCTTTGCCTTGGTCATAGCTAATTAATAAGCCAGCTTTAATTAAAAGCCTGATCAAATAAAGGTAGGAGCAAAAATAACCTACTCTTGCAACAAGTCTTCAAGTTGTGCCAGACTGGGATTCCAGCAGAGAAGGAAATGGAAAGCACTCAGGGCTTTCTCCCTCTCTCCCTGGACGTAACAGGAGGTGGGAGTGAGGTGGGATCCACGGAGAGATGCTGGTGCTCCTCTTGGTGCTCTTCTTGGTGCTCCTCCGGGCCATATGTGTTGTCCTAGAGGTACCTGTGCCTCGGGGTGTTGTCTTGCAGGAAGAGGACCTTCTGGGAGGGAAAACTTGTGACAAAGATGTATTTCTCTGGGAGTGCAAGGGACTCACTGCCCCAGAGGGACCGGAGCCTGCTGTGGCAGAGAAGGTGTTGTAAGACCCTAAATCTTCCAGCCTTGTGCTCTTCTTCTCACAGGGAATCCCGAGGCTCCAGTGGCATTGACCCACAAAGACATGTGCCTCGTCTTCTGCGCCTTTGCGTCCTGGGCAGTGAAGACCTCCGACCTGCAGGCTCCGGATGCCTGGAAGACCAGTACGTATGGTGCCCAGCCTGGTGGGAGAGGGGTGGGATAGACCTCATGGAAGACATGGCAAAGAGAAAGGCAGGGATGCTAATGGTGCCTGTGGGAAAATGCGGTCATTTTCCTGCTTTTCCAAAGTGTCCTGTTAATTTCTAATATCTTCTCCCTCCTATGGAAATGGAGAAATGAAAAACCTACTCATTTAGGTTGTCCTTTCCCCACAAAAAGTGGTTGCTGGTTCGAACTGAGCCGTAGGACAAGTCTCTTATTCCTCTGACAGGGACCAGTACCAGTGTGTCAGGGGAAGAGAGGCTCCTTTAGGATCTGTGCTGGTTAAAAACTGAATCAGAACCTCGATTATGCAGGTTTATACTCCTTCCTTTCAGCTGGAACAAATGTATAGATTTTTCTAATGTGCTGTAAAGGTATAATCTTTTTTTCTAAATGCAGCTCAACTGAAGTATTATGCGGGTGCACTGAGTCCTGCGAGTAAAGGAGCTCTCTCAGTCCCTCTCCAATATTTGAATAACCCGTGGGGAGAGAGGAAGCTTGGGCAGCACCAATGAGCCGAGCTGTGGCCCAAGGGTTGAGGATCCTGGATGAGCAGGGAGTGGGGTCCAGCCCGTGGGCACCAGAGAGCTCCCACCACGGGGAGAGATGCCAGGGCCAGGGTTTCCTGCTGCTTGTCCCGGGGAGGAATGTTCCCCGCTAAGGTCACACAGGAAGCTGACACCCCGGGGCTGAGAATAGCTCATTAGCTAAAGTTGCTCAGCGCAATCATCACAAGGAGCTTTTGGCCTGCTCCTCCTTGCCTTCTTCGTACGAGATGGTTGACGTGGCCTCGCAGAGGGTGCGAAAAGCGGGTTATGGGCCTCGTGCCCTCGGGATCACATAACCCAGCGTGCGCCCGGCGAGGAGGGGAGGGACTGTTTGACATCCCGGACTGGCAGTTCTCTTTTGGCATTTTAGGTTCTAACAAATCGAATCAACCTGTCTATGTCCCAGGCTCTAGGACGTAAATCAAAATAAAGTCTGAATTTAAACTGGGAAGTCCGAAGGCATGGCTTGGGTTCCCAATGTTGATTGGGCACAGATCAGGGGAATTTGACCTCTCTTATGAGCCAAGCTAAAAACATTAGCTGAAAGTACAAGGAAGAGTTTGATTGTGTGTATAATCTCCATTAGTTATTGTCTGTATTTATATATTTTCTCTGGATTTTGGGTATTTTCTGCTTTTGGCTGGGATCAGAGTATCCACAGATAACCCACAAACTGATATTTTTCCTGGATCTTCCTGGTCCAAACAGAAGTAGAAAACAAAGGGGCTCTCCTGAGGTCCTGGTGAGATTGCCTCCAAGAGTAGACCCATTAGATCTCCACATGAACCTGTATATGTAACCACCACCCACCTCTACCACAATCGTGAAGTCTATGTCGTGTTTCCCTTAAAAACAGCCATTTCTTGTGAAATGGTGGTGTGATCCGTGCACCCAAAATATAGGACCAGATGTAGTCAGCCAGGCTGTGGGAGGGTCAGGACTGAAGATGCTGGGGACAAGCACAGTGCGGTGGGGATGGAGGGCAAAGGCAGGAGGGGTCTGAGAAAGGGAAGGGATCAACCTCCCCTAGGTCCTGTGGACCAGAGTGATCACCAGTAGCTTGTGATCTTCAAGTTTGGAAAACATTCTTCAGGTTTGGAAGAAGCACCCAGACTCACTCTGGAAATGTGTTGGGCTCTTTTCCAGTGTTCCTGGCAAGTTTTGGCACGCTTTCTGCCATCCGCTACTTCCGAAGGCAGGTCAGAGAAGGACACCCCCGGACCTAGGCTCAGCCCACTCCACAGGTGCTTCCCGGGGACAGGCGAGGACGGTGGAGGCAGAGACCGGGGACTTTGTTCTTGGGCAGCGTGAGGAGCCTGGATCCCAGCACCAAGACTTCTCTGGACCCATCCCTAAACGGGACAGGATGTCACAGGAAGCAGGATCCTTCTGGTGACAGTCATTTACAATACGGTAGGCAGTTTGTACCTGTACTGGACAGAAGAGGAGCCCGGCGTGGGCTGGCTCTGTTCTTTCTTTGCACACTTCTTGCATACTTGTGCTATCTCCTAGGAGTAGTCACAGTGTCTGTTCCAGGGCGCTGCTTGCCCATCCTCCCTGCTGAAGTCACCTGGTGGCAAAGGAAGGCGCTGAGGTGGCGGAGGGAGGAAAGAGCAAAAGAAATGAGGGAAGTGCTTCGTTCCTATGAAAGGGTTGGAGTTTCTGTGAAGGAAGAGAGGAGACAGCTTTGGGGAAGAGCTGTTTCTGTCCAAACATGGTGCTCTGCTGAGCATGTGCTGGCTGCACACGGAGAGCAGCTAAAGGGGGATGGAGGGGCCGCTCACTTGGCAAGGTCCAGGTCTCCCGTGACCGGTTTGGCTCACTGCAGAAGGACTCATCCTCTTGGATTTCACTCCAAGAAGTCACGGCTCTGAGAGCTCTAACGGTTCGGGAGGCTGAGATAGGGTTTCTGTTGCATGTGGCCACCTCAGCCCTGCTGAGCCAGGGCTGTGGATGTGGGGGTCTGTCCCTGTGGGTGAGGAGCACCCATTACAAGGACATATTTCACTCCTGTAGGTAGACAATGGGCAGGGGTCAACCAGCTAGAGCCAGGGAAGGGGCAAGCAGGAGGGACCTGCAGGAGGATGTGCAGGACAGAAAGGGGCTGAGCTCACGGAAGCCTCAGGAAAGAGCCCTGACAAGGACAGGAACATGTTGGAGAGGAGGAAAAGGCACGTGTACGTGTTTGGCTCTGACAATCACCAGATGAAGGGTCTAGATATACCACTTGGTCCCTCTGCTGCCTCCCATCCCAGGGGCATAAGGTTGGCTTGGAGGAAAAGTTGGGTGAGGAGGTGCTGTGGCTGAGTGTGTAACCTTGTGGGGCTGGGGGGGGACCCAGAATGGAAGGTGGGGGAAAAAATGAAAAAGAAGCGTTTCGTTTTCTTCCCTATCTCCAGCGCCTTCCTGATCACTCAAGGGCATTACTCACGAGGGTTTTTCTTCACTCCCAAGTCTGGTAACAGCATGAATGTGAGATCTCTTAAGCACTTAGGCACCAGATCCACAAAGGTACTGAGGGAAATGTGCCCGGAACGCCTGCGTGGATCTGCCTGTGAGCTTTATAGGAACAGTCTGTGGCAAAGTTTGTCTTAAGAAACGAGAGAGACGAGATTTAGTTCTTTCCTTGTAATGCAGAGTGCCATGCAATTTTAATGTGTGTAGGGCTGTACTGAAGACCACGTATTATTGCTGATAAGAGAGGGCACTGCACAGTTGTGCGGTGAGATATGTAGCAGTAAATAGCAAGAGGGAGAGATGTACAGGCTCTATATGGACTATAGCGGCCGTATATCCAGTAAGTGGAGTTTTGCAGAGGAGGAGAACAGATAAAATATGCTGGAAGCTTCTAATAAAGATCTATCTCATTTAATACTTTTGTGTACATTCCTGTGTCTACACTGCTTGCGTGTGAAACCGCTGAACGAGGACTGAGCTTTAAAGAATGAGAAATCAATGTGTTATGTGTCCGTTGATACACAAACGTAGGAGCTGTGCTGGTTGAGGAGCCCTGGAGGAGAGAGGATGCAGGGAGATGGTGCTCCTTCTCCTCTTCTTTGCCTCAGCCCCCGTGTTTACCCCTCTGAGACACATCTTGGCTGTCGCACGTCACTAAAAGCCTGATCCAGAGGGCCCTGTTCTCTCTCCTGTCTCAGAAGCACTCAGGACTCGAGTGAAATCCTGCTCTTCCCAGCCCTGCAGCCAGCTGGGGCCCCCTGAACGGATCAATGAGCACAAATCAATGCTCAGCAGCAGCTCCCGGGTTCACTCCATCGATCTCCATCGCCCTCCCAGGTTCTCCTCCCTGCATCCAGGCTCTCCAGCCTGAGCTGCATCTGGGAAAGCCTCAATCCCTGAAAGACGTGCCCAGCAGACCTCTCTCCCTCCGCCGAGCGGGATCACGGCAGGCGTGGGGCAGGCTGAAGGGTTCCCATATGCTCAGTTTTCCTGTTTATCCAGCCATAATCCATTAAGCTCCCTGGGCATTCTCGGTGGCAGGTGGAAACACAGCAGCCTTGGCGTGGCGGGTGGGTAATGGGGGAACAGCTGGAGGAATCGGGCAATTTCATTACACGGGGCTTTCCTGGGAGACTGCCACAGGGAGCTGAGCGAAGCAGGAAAGGGTCAGAGGAGGGCAGCAGACGGGTTTGCTGAAAGAGAAAAGGGTCTCTAGGATGGCCAGTCCCTCTCTCGGGATGCTCTGGCTCTTCCTGAGTGGTTCTTCATGTAAAGTGAAGTCCCCAGGGTAAGGGACGTGGGTAAATCCTGAATGGTCACTGCTGACTTCTTGCTTGGTTTGATTTTTTCGGATTTTTCTAGCCTTGTCACAGAAACCTGGAAGGAAATATGTTTTCCCTTCACTTTGCAGGTGTGGGAACAGTTAATTTCCCTCCCGGCCATGTACAGTACTCCCAGGTGCAGCGCTGGCAGGTCATAAGTGCTTGGGCTAAAAGTCACTGAGTTTAGTCCTGGGCAGAGTGGTTGGGAGAGCTGTTCTGGTTTGTCTCAGTGTCTCAGGGATTACAAAGTTGGCCTGGAGATCCCACTGGAACTGGGAGGGCTCCTGGCCAGAAACCACAGCGTTGAAGACACTTTTGATGACATTATAGCCCCTCCAGGGAGGTTTGGATGGGGCAGGGCTCTGTGCTGGGATGTGGGGGGTCTGCCTGTACCCGTGTCAGCAGGATCTTTTCTAAGTAACAGGGCACTGCTTTGGGGACCTCATCTTCCCTGGGGAAGCGTTTTGGTTCTCAGCTGCTCCCCACAAGCCACAGCAGATGTTTGGGGGTGCTGCCAGTTCAGGTCACTGCTTGGGCGCCTTGAGAGGAATGAGGAAGCTCAGGCTGTTGGGGCTGCGCTGGAGAACTTCAGGGTGAATGTAACGCTGCTAAATCGCTGCTGGGAAGAGACTTGTGTGTCCTGTCCTGCCACCACTGCTTGAGGGCTGTGTACATGCTTGTTTGCAGGAAGCTGACTCGTTCTGCGGCTCGCAGACAGTCAGGCTACAGTCGGAGGCTACAGTCGGATTTCCTGATCTGGACAGGGCAGGCTGCAGGAAGGCTGGTTTGGGTGCAAATAGTAACATCAGATATGATCAGACCTAGATGTCACACGGATGGTAGGGAATGCTCTGCACTCCCACCGCCCTGCTGAGCCACGCACAGACAAAACACCACACTCAGGGTGGGAAAAGCAGCCTCCTCGACCCGCTCGAGCTGTGAAGGGCACCAAGAGCCTGTTTTCCCTCTCTCAGGGACATGGGCTGTATCTCACTCTGTCAATGCTTCTATCCTAGCGCTCAAAAGCTCACGCTAAGTTTCTTCCCAGGAGAGTTGAATGCTCATGTTATGCTGCAGGTAACACAAGGTGCCTGCCACCTCCACCAGCGAGTGCCCTTTGCCTGACTGTGATAATCAGTGTCTGATCCTCTAGAGCTTGGGCTTGGAGACATAAATATGATTTGCCACCTGCTACAAGTGACCGAAGGTGCCCGGTGATCCATCAGGTTATCGGCACATTTCACACTCCTTTTGCTCCCTGCTGGAAGAAGTGGATGAGAGAAATATTTTGGAAGATAGATGCTTTCAGGCTACTGCAGAAGCGAAAAGAAATATTGAAAGATCTTCTTGGTATCGGGAGATCAGCTCTGGGAGTGCTCAGTCAAAGTGTCCTTCAAGCCTGGACTTGCCTGCAATTTTAATGCTTGGTTTATTCTCCGACCTTTTAAGCTCTCTCCTCTCCCTCCACGCCGAGGTCATCTTGCCTGTATCTCACCCCGGAGGGAGGAGCCAGGAGCTCCCCGTCTTTTGCAACAGCCACCGCAATAGAAACGACCTTTTCGGTGCATCCTCGCTGCCGGGAGACCGTTTTCCTTCCACCACAGAGAGGGTCAGGGCTGGAGGTGGGAGCCGTGCCATCCCACCCCGCTTCCTCGCCCTGCACGTAGCTCCCACATCTGACACCTTGCCTTGCCAAGCAGATGAAAAAGTCAGGCAGGTGCACCCTCAAGAGCTGCCCCCCTCTATTCCAACCGGCCTCGGTGTGCCGTGTGAGAGCAGGACATGTCTGGGTGGATTCCCCCACCCACCGGGCAGTGAGGGAGTTGCTGGTTCACAGACCAGAACAAATCCTGCACATCTCCAGCTCCTCCGGGGAGGCTCCTCCAGGGTTTTCCCAGCAGGGACGGGCAGCAGGTTGACCCAGCAGGTCCTTCCCCGACCTCAACCGTGGTTTCAGGCTGAGGGGAAGAGACACGTTCATGCAAAACGCTGCCCAAGGGATTCCCAAACCCCGAGCGTCTTTGTAAATGCCGATAAAAAGATCGGCAAGTCCACGCAGAGCGCAGGAGCGGGAGCTTTCCAGTTATGGAGCCTTTTTCTCCAAACTCCTGAAGCCAAACGAGCAGGTCACAGGCTCCACTTTATTTTTTTTTTTTTAAACACACCTCTCTGCTATTTACCCTTTGAGAAAAACAAGTCTGAAAGTGGGGCTTGGACATCAGAAAGCAGAGAGACCTACAGCAGCCCGTGGTGTTTCCATAGCTTCTGTGGTTTTCCAGCTACAGTTTCAGAAGGGGGG
>JAHREE010000205.1:105202-125754 GCA_033628505.1 Tringa tobata
TGGCAGCGGCGGCTCCTTGCGGTTCCTACGAAACCGAAGAACAAAAGGGCCGGGCTATTCCTTCACACACAAACCATAGGGCTCGGCGTCTGCTCGCAGGGAAGGGAAGTTAATTTGCAGAAGCCCCCGGGAGGAGGCTCCTGTGCCCCGACATGCCTGTGGAAAATCAGGTTCCCACCGCGGTGTCACAGGCTGGTGAATCACCTCCCGCCCGGGCTGCGGGGAGCCCTGCCGTTGCCCCAGCGAGCGAGACGCCCGGGGACCAACGCTCTGGCACCGTGGGAAGGGAACATTGCACGGACGGGGCAGACAAATCTGGTTTAAGGTTTCAAAAGAGGTGAGTTAATCCCAGAGCCCAGCCCAAGGTCCCCCCCCTTACGCGGCGCCCCATTCCCAGGAGCTGCAAACAACGCGTTCCCGAAAACAGGCTCTGTCTGAGGTGTGTCACACAAGCCACCAGCTGCTGGAAAACACCCTCGGCTGTTGCACCAGGGATGGGGAGAGATCTTACTGGCTTGTGTCCCTCCTCACACCCCTTCCCATCCCAGGCACGGTCTCCTCTGGCTGGGGAGATACTCTCTGCAGCTCTTCCCCGTGGGTAGCCCTGGAATTAAAAGCAGCCTGCGTGGCTCGGGGCCTGATGTGGGCAGGGTGAAATCGTGTGAAGAAGGACCCCAGTGAGTTCACACTGGATTTCACAAGCCCTGGGTCTCGGCGGGGTTTCCGTGTCACCAGCCTCTCTCCCCGTGACCAAGGAGGATGCTGCTCCTCCAGGACCCGCTCTGCTCCACCATGTGCCGGTGCTGCTGCCCGTGCAGGGTCACAGACAGTTCAGGGCTCATTTTTGGCACGTTTGCTCACGCCAGAAATCACAGGGCTGTTCAGAAGCCACTGCAATGATGCCTAAGATGGATGGTGGCCATGGGGTTTAAGGGCCATTCGCACTGCCAGCAAAGCAAACGCAGCTCTCGGGGCCCGTCTGTGCTGAGGCTCCCAAGCAAAGGTGGACTAGAGAAGCTCATCTCACGTCCCCTGGAGCACTCAGGCTTCCCCATCCTTCTTGGTCCTTCCTCTGGCATGCCCAGACATTGCTCGGGGCAGAGGGAAAGGGCAACAAACGCAGGGCAGCGGCAGCAGCCTGTCCTCTCTGCCCACCAGCCAAAGGAACAGCCTTCTTGCCCTTCCCCACCAGCACCAGATGTGCTGCCTGGATGCTATCTCCTTCCCAGTGGTCCCACAGAGCGGGGTTTGGGAAGCAAAGCCCCCCCGTGGGGACACTCTGTTCCAGCTCCCATCTCTCAAGCCAGCCAGCCAGGCTCTCTGCCAGCGTAATCGCACAGAAACATGCCAGCATCCCTCCTCCCAGAGACTCGGATTCCTTGGCAGGAAGGAATCCTCCTCCTTCCCTCCCACCCCCCCCAGCCCCGGGGCTTTGGTAGGAGGGCAAGGTGTTTCTCATGGGAAGATAGCTTGCACCATCCCTCTGCCTGCTCACCTGCCAGCTGGCAAGGGAGCAGCGCGGGGTGGGGAGGGAAGCCCTTGCCAACACGAGGAGCAACCAGGGAACACAGGTGGAGGGGAGAAACGAGCCAAGGAAGAGCCGAAATCGCCGCTGAGGATGGGTGGGGGAGAGCAGGAAGGTGGTCCCCCATGAACCTACCTTAAAACAGAGGGTGCTGTGCTCCTCGGACAGTATCACCAGCGCCGACGGGTACAGCACCAACAGGCGGTCGTGCTGCTCCTTGGGAAGGAAAGGGGAAGAGGGTTCCCTGTGAAGGGCCAGACAGGGCTCAGGTCTGGAGAGCCCTTTCCTCTGTCTCCCTGGCAGCAGCCCCAGGCAAGGGCTCTGGAAAGGGCCGAAAAGCTTCCCTGCAATGGGGCTCCACCGGGATTCCTGCCAGCTCCAGCTGCCAGCCCTGTCCTGCTAATGCTTATGCACGTGTTGTCCCCAAGCACTGCTGCTGGGCCCCAGGAGCTGTAGCAAACCTCCTTCCCACTTTTGGATGTGGCTAAAATGACCCTTCAGGGGTTGGATTATTTAGAGCAGGAAGGCAGGATTCTGCCCTGCTCACTCCATCCATTGCCTTTTCCCAGCCACACTGCCAGGAGGTTGCTCCCCAGAGATGGGTCTTACCTGGAAAGGCAGATGCTGAAGCTTCACTTTGGAAACACAGAGGACATCACCTAGGGATTCCCGCTGGGTCCCTCTCCAGTCCTGGACGGGCACCTTCTGCATGGACCGACGCAGCTCCTCCTTCCCCATGGAGCTCTGCGTCCAGTCATCCTGGGGACAGAGAACAACTCACAACTCAGAAGCGGGGTAGATAGGTCCTCCCTGAAGCATTTAGGGCATGGCCCATCTCAGGACACTTTTCAAGCCTGGCAGAAGCAGGAGAGAGTAAATAAATCTGTGCAGGAGCCAGTTTTCCAGCTGGGCCTGAATAGTCATACTTGCTACCTAGCATCATCTCTTCATTGCCTTTCAAAGGGGACACCTCTGTTTTACGGGCGGGGAGATGGAGACAGGGAGGGAAGTAAAACACCCCGCGGAGACCAGAGGAGAAGACAGGTCTCTTGAATGATTCCTAGGCCCCGGTCCCAGTCTCCTCCTCCAAAACGTTTTGCAAACTCTGGATAATTGCACAAGCAGCCAACTGTGCGAGGGTTTCTCTGAAGCAGACCCAAAGCTCCGACCCCTCGGGGGCTGTGGTGGTGGCACCTCTGGGTCACAGGTCTCCTTTTCAGCACACACACCCCCAGTCAGGCACCCTTGCCTTTCTTCTTGCACCCTTCCCTCGCAGGAGACCGCACAGAAAGCAAGCTGTGTGTGCACACACACGCAGCACAACTGCACCGAGCTGCTGCCAGGTCTCAGCATCACACAGCACCTTTGGGGTTGCCATTCAGCCCGAAATCCCACATTCACTCGGGCGCTGGTTGCCCAGACCCAAGCCCCTCAGGACATCTGAACACAAACACACGGCTCCTCCGCGGGAAGAGGAGCTCCCAAGCAAGAACACGTCTGTCAGGTGTGGGTAATTAGCGTGTCTCTCCGTGGTTATTTTAGGGGTGGTGGAAAAACTAAAGGAAACGAGAGCTGTGAGGTGCATTGCCCAGGGCCAGCTCCAGGCGCTGGCAAGCAGGTAGGTGCCTCGGGCAACAAGAAGTCGGGGCCAGTGAAGCCCTTGCCATGTTGCTGATATTACCCTTGCTCTGGCAAAGCTGGTACGTGCTGCTGGTGGAGAGGGGTCAATGGCCATGGGCCAGAAAGGCTGAATTACAGACCGTGCACAGCCCCAGCAGCTGGTGGAAGTGGTACAAGTGGCACCAAACCCCCTGTGCACCACACCAGAGGGGCAGCTCCCCGACCGGTGTAGTGAAACACTCAAACATCTGGCCTGGAGAAAAAGGGATTATGCCAGGAGTCAGCCCCACACCGCCTTCCAACAAATTGGAAGAGTAGCAAGCACGGCAAGGAGAGGAGCATTTGGAAGTGGACCCAGGGCCTCTCTCCCCTTCCATCCCCAACCCTCTGCCCAGAGAGGGCACCCAGAGCCTCATGGGGCGCTCAGGATTCTGGAAGAGGAAGGTAAGCAGCTAGAAGCGTGGTGGAAATGGCTGAGAGAGGCTGGTTGCAGAGATTATCCCTCCCAGGGAACGCAGCAGGAGCAGCGCAGCATCCGCCCATCCGGTCCCGGTGGTTCAGCTCTGAGCCCCCGGCACAGGAAACGGCGGAGCACCTCACCGTCCCGAGACACCAACCTGAGAGAAGAAGGGCAAGTCGGGCCTTCCTCCGTTCAGCAGGATCTGTTTCTCCAGGTGATAAAGCCACTGCTTCAGCTCTGACTCAGTAGGGCAGAACACGATAAGGGGATTCGGCAGAGGACCTAGGTATGCGAGACACCAGATGAGCTGAGCAGATAAGGGCACCAACCGCAGCATCAAGAAGACCTTTAAGGTTCCTTTCCAACCCCAACCATTCTATGATCAACAAGGAGTCCTCTGGCCAGAGCTGTCATGCTCAGCACATCCATCACACCACGGGTTGCTTCGCTCTGGTGACATCCTGCTCCAGTCCCTCCTGCCACCACCCTGGCCACGTGTCCCCGCATCAGGCTGCTGGGGAGCATCTGGCTCTCGCCACCAGCCGCTTTTCAGTCCAAAACCAAGAAGAAAAGTCAAAGACAGCACAGAAAAAAAAAGCCTCTCTGCGGGCAGGGACTGCCACGGCGTGCTGCTGCGGGGAGCCTAACCCAACACAAACACTGCATGGCATCTCCTGGCTTGGCTTTGGCGCTGGGTAGAACACGGGCACCTTTCTGACACTGTTTATTTATTGCTTCGCCAAACAGAATCTGTGCCAGACAAGCTGAAGCTGCTGCTCTCACACGTACCCTCAAAGGGAGGAACAGCCCTATATCTTATTGATTTTAATGTTTCCTGCTATCATTCGCTAAGAAGCACGAGCAAAAACATCTCACACACCCTCTGTGTGAGACATAACCCAGTGACGTTAATAATATTTTCTGGCAGGCTGCAGAATGTATGTTATGATTAATAATTTACCAGTGATCTCATATTAAACCGTATTTGGTGCGTGCTCAGTGATATCTACCTGTGTGGGACTCGGAAGTGTTCAGATAAACAAGTGCACTGGATAAGCGAGATACTTTGCCCTTCTGTTGAGTCTTTCATCCCGTAATTCCCACATTATTTACAAACAACACTTGTTAAGACTTTGAAACACATGTGTCTGTCAGGAAATGCACTGACACAAACAAAGCAGAGGTGGGGAAACTGAGGCAGAGAATGCCCTGAGTCACTTTCCGTAAGTCACTCCATTCAGACCCATCACAGTAATTAGGTGTCGAGCACTTGGGCATCCAAGTGTCTGTGGAGCCACCATCGTGGCTCTGGAGTTCTCTTGTCTCCTCCTGCCTTGGTTTCCCTGCCTTTGCAATGGAAATGAGGTGATGCCCTATTTTACCGAGCTGCTGGGAAGGTACATGAAGGTGCTAACATTATCTAGATATTCTGGCAGCTCCAAACACCTCCCTGGGCATCTGTGCCCTGACACAAAAGAGCAGGAATTACGCTGGTGGGGCATGACCCCTAACATGGCACTGCTTGCTCTGCCACCTCCTCGGAGGCCAGCCTTCCAGACGTATCCCCAGGGCTGCTTGTGCTGCCGTGTCTAAACAGGGGCCCCAGAGGAAGAGAAAATGAGAAAAGAAACTCCTGCCTAAGCCTGAAGCCTGAGCCGTGCCCGGAACTCGGGGAAGGAGCTGCTGGGGAGGCTGCGAGGCAGAGCCCCAGAGGCTGCTGCTAATTCGGTTGTCCCCAGCCCCAAGGGCACATTGGCAGCAGGGCCATGACACAGCCACGCTGAGCAACCTGTGCCGGCCCTCGTGCTCTTTTCTTCTGCCCTGCCCTTCCTCTTTTCCTCGTCCGGAGGAACACTGGAAGCAAGAAACCCCCTTCCCGGAGCAGCAGCAGTTTATTCCCCCCCAAATCTCTCCGTCCGGAGACGTGAAAAAGCCGCAAGACCCGCAGGCGAGGAGGCAGAGGGAGCGCAAGGTGCTCGACAGCTTCCTCAGCATCAGAGGCTGTGCAAGAGATGGACCTGGACCACAAAAGCCAAGGCGATGGCCAGCTGCCATCTGCTTCTCCGTGCCAAGGGCTGGCAGGGCACGCTGCCGGGCTGCGTTCTCACGCTCCACCTCCGCGCTCCCAGCGACCGCGTCGGCATCTCCCGACGTGCTGAACCACCCCGGAGAGCACCGTTCACGGGGAACTACCGACACCACGGGATTTCTCAAGAGAATGGTATTGTGTCTTTCGTGTCTCAGAGTCATGAGACAAAAGACTTCCACCCTGACCCTGTGTGGGACCAGGGACAAGGCTCTTATCCCCTCCGTGTCTTGATTTCTCCCCCTCCAGCAGCACAATAAGACTGTTCCGCTCATCTCCTGGCAATCCTAACTATCGCTGCCTCCCTGCTTTCTCTGTGTCACTGCTGCCTGGTGTATACAGCACTGTCAGGAAGGCTTTGGTTCGCTCTTTCCCTAAGGAGGACACAACCCCAACAAAGCCCGAGGCCGTTTTCCACCCAGCCACACTCCTGCCTGTCTCAATACAAGCAGAACGAGTCCACCCGCCCCGGTGCAGACGCCCCTGACAGGTTACGCCTGGGAGAACTTTCCCTTCATTTTACAGGCTCCCAGAAAGGCTGGGAGAAGCCCTGCCTGGTGCAGACCACAACCCCGCAGTCCTCACGGCTCGTGGGTTGCTTGTACCACCTCCTTTCATCCTAGAAAAACTTTTCTAGAGCCAGGTCACTAGGAAAAAAAGTTTAAAAAAATGCTTGTGGAGGCCAGAGTGCTGGGGGGGGAAGAGATGGTGAAGTGACACTGGGTCCTGATGGCACCAGCCTGGCATTATTGGTGGTGGCAAGTCACCTCTGGGCACTGTTGCTCATCCTGTATGCCTAGGGCTGTATGAGTGCCTGCTCGGACTCAATCCCCATTTATTGGGGGATTTATTAATCCTCCATTTATACGGAGACTAGAAGTGGGAGAAGGAGTTTTATTCCGCTCCTTCTCTTCAAACGTGGTGCACAAAGAGTAAATGACTGGGCAGAGGTGGGAAGTGCCACCATGTGTCCCGAGTGGTAACCCGCTGGAGCACAGGACCATCCTCCCTCTGCACTCCCTGTCCAGTCCCTTCCCTGCCTGCAGCCCTGGGCATCACTGCCCAGGTGTTTTGGAGCAGGGAAGCCTTGGAGGGGAAGATGAAAATGCTGGGAGGAAGAGCTCCAGCTCTCTCCAACCTTCTTTTCACAATGTGGGACCCAGACACCCTCCGCTCTCCACGCAAAGCAAACGAAGAGGCACCAACCTGCAATGCAGAAAGCGTGATCCTCCTGCCCGCTGCTCTTCCCCTTCCTAATTTCACACACATTCAGCTCTTTCAAAGGCAGCCATCCCTGGGCAAGAAGAACACAGCGTCATTTTGGGAGGCAGGCTCTGGAATTAATGCCCCTTTGCTGTAGGAGACTGGAATTCCAGACTCAGCACCAGCACGATGCTGGGGCTCACGGTGTTAAACTGGAAAACCACGTCCTGAGGGGAAACATTTGGGATTTCTACCCAGCACAGTGCCCAGGGGAAGCAGGTTCTGCAGCTCGGTGGGGACAGCACTGCAGACATCAGCTGCCATGCAGGCAAGAACAATTTCTTCATATTCCAAGCCTTTCAGCTTTAAGAGAAACCTCAAAAAAACACCCCATTGCTGGTTTAACACAAGCAAGTAAGGTGGAAATGACCATAAAGTAAAAGTGAGCTGTTTAGTTTCTACCATCCAGTTCGTCAGAGTCTCACTATAACGAAGCACAGGAACAGACAACAAGTGCTCCCTGACTTGGGCTTTCTAAACAAGGACTGTAAAAGATGCTAATTGCTGTAATGTCTAAGGGCTGGAACTGGCACATTAATTCCTTAGAATTAATAATCTAAGGAACCATTTATAAAGAAGATGGGAGATTTTGTAATACTGTTTGTATTCTGACACGTGTCTTTCCAGTCGAAGGCTGCCTTGCTGGATGACTACAGATTGTATTGGCATATTGCTTTAACCTCAAGTCACCTGGAAGCAAATAAATCATTTCTGAAAGGAACAAATTGTAGGAACATCTACAAAACAGCCACGCTCAGCTTCAGTTACTCACTCATGTGGAGGGAGAGCACATTCAGGGCTTCCTGTTTGTTTGGCTGTGATTTTTTGGCTGCATGTGCCAAAACAGCCGACTGTTTGTAATTCACCAGCATCATCAGGTTAAAAGACTGATGGCCAGGATGGCTCCCCAAAGCTGCCCTCAGGTTCTTCTCTCCACCCTCCCCCACATGCTGCTTCCTCTCCCCTGCAGATGAAGATCTCCCCCTTGGTTCAGAAGCCCAGGCAAAGCCCACCACGGCCAGTGGCATTTTGAGTCATAGGAGCTCTGACCCTTGCCAAGGCACAGCTCTCTGTGCTTGGAACTCTACACAAAGATAAGTCCAGGACACCTAAACACCTCCCATCCCTGGTCCTGCCTGCCAGCCCTTCACAAGCCCCTGTCCCACCTCTATCTCTGCCCCTAGGCAATGCCAAGGACCCAGGTTGGATCTGGGGTTGTCAGGGTATGGTCTGTAGGAAGAAACACTCTCTTTCCCCAGGAGCTTGGCACCCACGGGAAAAGACTTGCTGAGACCACCTAGAGAAGGCCAGTGGCAGCCCCAGGAGCAGAGCCCCCTGTCCTGTCCTGTCTACCCAGTGCCCCCAGCTTGGCCACACTGCCCCACTCCCCAGTGCTTGCCCCGGCGTGGCCAGGAGATGCCCTACCTTGTAGGTGAGTCCGTTGGAGCCCACACACTGGAAGTACAGGTACGACTGGAACAGCTCCAAGAAGCAGTCTTTCACCTCCTGCAGAAAAGACACGTTTTGGGGTTTATCTCAGGACACCTTCCTCCTCCCAACTTCCCTCTGCATCTCAGACTGGGCTGGGCACAGAAAAGCCAGTGGTCGCTCATCCAAGGGCCACCACCGCATCTCTGCTGGGGGATCTGCTGCACAGTAGCCCAAGGAAATCTCCGTGAGTCACATTTCCCAGAATTATGCTTTATTTCCCAGTCCAGCAGAGTCACTCCGTGCCCGGGAAGAGAAACGCCCACACACAGGTGTCACATCTTACCTGGCAGTGCTGGAACTTAAACTTGACTTTGGAGTAATAGATCATTTTGTCCAGATTCCTGACAACCGTTTTCCTTCGGCCCTTCTTGAACAGGCTGGGGAACCTCTGGTCCAAGTTTTCTTTCTGGTTTTCCTGGTTTTGAATACTCTGTACCAAAGATTCAGGAAAAACAAATCAGAGCTGGTGGAAGGTGGGGGCCTGATGTCTCTAGGAGATGTTCCCAGAAGGTTTTCCTCAGAAAGGCACCCTGGGGAGATGCCCCAGCCAGGCTGTGTGTTGTTGGGTCTCCGTGCCAGCGTGGAGCTGGGGTTCAGTTACTGCTGGGAGGTTGTCCTCCCAGGGCAGGGGGAGATACTGAACTAAAGGGAGGTTTTCTGGGTTGGGAAAGAGGGGGTGCAGAAGAACATCCTACATTTTGGGTCACCCAACTCCACAGACGACCTCCTGCCACCCTAATGAAATTCACTGGAATGAGGACTGATCAAGGCTAAGCAAACACAGCTTGCCTTCCACTGGGGTTAGTGGAAAGGTTTTCTTTGCTCTAGTTCCACCTGGATTCCTCAGCTCTCCCATCTGCCCGGAACCCTCGGTTTCTCTAGGTGGAGGCTGGTGTTTCAGGTGCTCAGATGCTTTTGACGCAGAGTCCCACTGCCATAAAATCAGCTGCAAGGCACTGAGTCATGAAGCTGCTCATTGTCAGGGCAAAACGCTACGGGAAGCCAGGAAGCACCGCAGGAGAGCAAGGGCTGATGAGAGGAGGAGATAATCCTCAGGGCTGGGGTTTGCCCTTTTTTCCTGCATTCTGGTCACACAGAAATTCTTCCTTCTGTGCAGTGGCACAAACCCACACCCTGGAAGCGCTCCACTGCTCACAGCCCTGGGCTTCTGCCCCACTGTCCGGATTCTGCATAAATCCCAGGGCTGAAAAGCTCTCCCTGCAGTTTCTCTGGGAAGAACACTTTTATTTCTGGGGGTTGGTTGATTTCCTTGGGGAGAAGGGAAGGGCTGTGTCCCCACGAAGCCACGATGCTCCCCCCCCAGGTCTACATCCTACTTGAATATCTGAGTCTTAAATATCAGCTTTGTTGGGCTCTGGGATGTTCATTCCCAAGATAAAGAGAATTGTAGGGGGGAGAGGCAAGGTTGCCCTGCTGCTCAGTCACCAGGCTGTGGCCACCATGGTGGGACCCCACTCCGAGCACTGGTGGCTGCGTTTCCTTGGTGGACGCTTCCAGGCAGGGCATGTCTGGAGCTGGGAGGCAGGGTGTCGTGGTGGCTCCCAGGGGCTCATACACTTCTGTCCAAACAACGTTTCCAGGAAGGAGCAGGGGCTCAGCAGGGATCGAGCAGGCAGTTCTTCCCTGCTGCCCACCCTGCCTGGCCCGCCTGTGCCCGCTCCCCGCGCCCCGTGCCAAGGGGACAGCTGCCTGAGCCCCATGATAAATGAAGGGCCAGCAGAGACAACCAGATCTGTCTCGCTGGGGCCTCCGTGACTCACCCCTCCGGCATGAGATTAACCCCTCTCCGAACCCTGCCGGGGACATCACAGCAGCAGCGCTCAGGCCAGAGCAGAGCTGGTGGAGCAGTTCAAGACAGACAAGGAACTGCTGGAGAGAGGCCAGTGAAGAGCTACAGAGATGCTCAGGGGAGTGGAGCATCTCTCTGAGGAGGAAAGGCTGAGGGACCTGGGGCTGCTCAGCCTGGAGAGGAGAAGGCTGAGGGAGGATCTCATTGATGCTGAGCAATATCTAAAGGGTGGGTGGCAAGAGGATGGGGCCAGGCTCTTCTCACTGGTGCCCAGTGACAGGACAAGGGACAATGAGCACAAACTGGAACATGGGAAATTCCACGTCAACATGAGGAAAAACTTCTTTCCTTTGAGGGTGCCATAGCCCTGGAAAAGGCTGCTCAGAGAGGGTGTGGAGTCTCCTTCTCTGGAGATATTTCAAACCCTGCCTGGATACGTTCCTGTCCATCCTGCTCTGGGTGACCCTGCTTTGGCAGGGCTTGGACTGGATGGTCTCTGAAGGTCCCTTCCAAACGCCACCATCCTATGATTCTGTGATTCTATGAGCCAGTAACAGGTTCTGTTGTCAGGACCCAGGTTGCCCAGAGAAGCTGTGGCTGCCCCATCCCTGGAGGGGTTCAAGGCCAGGTTGGATGGGGCTTGGAGCAACCTGGTCTGGTGGGAGGTGTCCCTGCCCAGGGCAGGGGGGTTGGAACTTGATGATCTTTAAGGTCCTTTCCAACTCTAACCATTCCATGATTCTATGACCTTTTCACCTGCAAAGCCTGGGGCTCCTTCCAGGGCCTCCCCAAATTTAGGTAACTCTTTTTAGGACACCAGTTAACCCCTTCTCTGCTCAAGGTCTCCCTCCAGCTAGTCCAGCCGGCTCCACGCAGCACCCATGAACACGGAATCCGGGTCCTCCCCTGGAGGTGGGAACCTGCTGGCTGGCAATTAATGGGCTCACTGTGAGGCAATTAAGCATGGGAAAAGATTACGTTTCTGCTACAAACCGCTGTCAAGAACAAAGAGCAACTGATCACCTGACAGCTGTGGCAGCAATAACAACACACAGCACTCGGGTGCAGGAGGGGGAGAGGATAAAGCAATGAAATTACAGACACAGAGATAAGCAGCAACACCGGCCACCAGCTGCCTGGGCGACGCTGCTGCCTGGAACGTAGCAGCCAAATTCCCCAGTAATAAATAAAGCCCCAAGAAGCAAAAGCAATCTGGGAGCTGGGCATCCAGCAGTGCTTTTGGCAAAGAGCTCAGCCAACCTGCCAGCATCATCAGGGACCTTCCCGGGGTCGGGAGGGAAAGGGAGAGATTCCACCACCACTATTAAATTGGCAAGAAACCAAATTAAGAGGAATACCTCCCTCTCCCCAACAAGCATCTAGCAACCCCAGCTCGCAAGGATTTAGAGCAAGACTGGGAAGAGAGCTGGAGTTAGTGGCATCTCCATGGACAAAAGACCATGGACAAAATGGGATCACATCACTGAAATTCCCTGCCACCCTTCCAGCCGCAGGCTCTCACACAGCAGGTCCCATCCGCCCGCACCACACCAGTCTTTCAACCCAGCCTTATCTCTCATGATCAGGTATTGTGGTTTCGCAGGAAGAAGTGGGGCTGTTCAGGTTTTTATTTCTTATTTTTTTCACCAGGCAGGTCTCTCCTGTCTTTTGTTTTCTAGCAATTATATGTCCTTCACTGGGGTGCCACTGTTAAAACCCCAAACGAATACAATATTTTTGTATGTGCAAGGAGAACTGCCCTCACATCTCCACAGGCTCCTGCCCACATCTCAGGAGAGCAGCAGCAGGGAGCTGGACATCATTAAATCCACCGGCCAGCACAAGTCCCCGGTGAAAGCCAGCACAGCCCGTTTGTACTGCACCGGGGGCAGCGCTGACGCCCACCTCCTACCTCCTGCTTTTCATTCTAACACCATCCAAGACGGTCACAACCACAGTCCCTGAGCTCCTCTGGTTTGTCCATCTGTCATTTCATACAATCATAGACTCATAGAATGGTTAGAGTTGGAAGGGACCTTAAAGATCACCCAGTTCCAACCCCCCTGCCCTGGGCAGGGACACCTCCCACCAGACCAGGTTGCTCCAAGCCCCATCCAGCCTGGCCTTGAACCCCTCCAGGGATGGGGCAGCCACAGCTTCTCTGGGCAACCTGGGCCAGGATCTCACCACCCTCACAGCAAAGAATTTCTTTCTGGTATCTAATCTAAATCTCCCCTCTTCCCATTTAAAACCCTTACCCCTTGTCTTGTCACTGCACTCCCTGACAAAGAGTCCCTCCCAGCTCTCCTGTAGCTCCCTTTAGATTTTCCCCTTCAGAAACCACTTCTGGGGTTTCTTTGTCCCTCGCTTGCAGGAGGAGGCTTGAAAGCTCAGGCTTTCTCACTCGAAGCAAAACCCCTTTGTACGGTTGATGGTGGTTCCTACAAACACCCGATCACCTAGGTGATCTAGGTGTACCTAGGTGTCTAGGTACAACAGCAGTTTCCCAAGTTCTGGGAAAAACAGCTCCTGCCAAATCTGAGCTCAGACCCACAAGTGCATCCCTGTCTTCTCTGGGACAGGTTTCTAGCCACCAGCATGGCCTGTGCCTGGCCATCCCCCCAAAAGCAGCACTGGGGACCCCATGCTGTCCTGTCAGGCTCGGGGACCGGAGCTGTCACCACCTCCTCCACGAGCATCACTTATCCCCCTGGCCCCTGCTCCCCTCGAGACCACGGGGATGCCTCAGCGTGCAGCCAAAATGAAAGGGAACTAACATTTCTCGTTCCTCTGAAGTCCTCCCCAGCCAGCTGTCTGCTCCCCGGGCTGGGCTGGGCTGGTGGCAAGAACTGTCCTCCCCCAGCCCCATCCTGGTTCCCGTTAGCTCGGCCATCCCGCTGGCTCTGGGGCACTCCGCATCCTCGGAAACCTGGTTTCTCTCAGGGTTTTGGGAAGCAGCGGGTCTCTGGCAGCGCAAGTGCCCTGACATGTTCTCTCACTCTCTCCCCGTGTCTCGGATGCCTCATCCTACAGGTAGAGCAGGTTAATAATTAACCCGCCTCAGCCCCTGCAGACCCCAGTGACTCCCAGCTGAATCACTAACCCTGGCAGCAGGAAGAGCTCAGCCTTTCCGAGGCTGGTGCCCTGGGGCTCCAAAAGCTGCTGTTTAATGATAAAAGAAGCAAATGAGGAGCTCTGCTCTCCTGCCACATCCTCCCCCCCTCACTTCTGCTGAGGCTTCGCAGAAGCCGTAACTGGGAAGCGTGAGAAACGGGGCAGAACGCAGGCAGAAACTTTGTGTGCCAGCTGCCTGCAGCAGGGTCCAGAGGGGACATGGGTTTCAGGGATGTCACTTGCCCCAGTCCCAAACCGCCTGCCGTGGCCAGAGGTTTGAAGACCCCGTCTCCTCTGAGACTGCATGGGAAGAGTCCCGTGCTGATGGCTCCTCTCTAACCTGGCCCCGCAGCAGCTCATCACCGCCCGCTCTCGGAGGGGTTTCTCCTGAAAAGGTGGGAGTGGGAAAGGGACTCAGCCAAGGTTTTCTCCAGGGCCACACAAGAAGCTTGCGGCTGAGCGGGGAGTTTGGATCCCATCTGCCCCAGGCAAGGGTAACATCCAAACAACTGCTCCACCCTTCCCTGAAGAGATCCCGCACTCGCTTGTGCTCCTCAGCCAATAATCTCCCCGTGACCTTCGTTCTGTCAGCTTGCAGGATTCCTTCTCCAGGATCCGCTAACGTGACAGCCCTCCCTGCTTCCCTTCTGGGACCTGGTCCCACCGAGTGCTGCCCAAGCCTTCTGGATGCCACCGGAGCCCCGCAGGGACGTGCCCATGACTTTCATTCACAAATAACGGGCAGGACCATGAAACAGTCCCAGTTCTGCTGTTCTTCCCACCTGTACAGTTCAGGAGACGCTCTCCAGGAGAGAAGATGGCACTCACCCACGGGCATCTCACAAGCCAGGATCCCAGTCCTGCTCTCTTCTTGGGCTCACGAGAGGAAAAACAAAGGCCTTTTGGGTTGGAAAGGGCCAACCTGGGAGCACCTGAATTGAAAGGGACTGCAGGGTCCCTGCTTGTGGGGAGCAGATGTTTAAATCTCTGCAGCACCCCAAGGTGCATGAGCAGGGCTGCTCGGAACCGGGTCCTGCAAGGCACCAAGCCCTTGACAAGCATCCCATCTCCAGGGAAATACACCCAGCCAGCAGCTCAAAACCCAAGAGATAATGTTCTGCTGCTGCTATTACCTGTCTAGCTGCGAGTCCCTGCCTCAGTTTCCCCTTCCCCCATATCCACATAGCCTATTTGCTGTGCAGTGGGGCAGATGGATGCACAGTACAGCCCAACAAGCCCCGGGGCTTGGTCCACATCCCTGGCCCACCCAAAGGGACCGAGCAAACGTAGTGGGGCTCATGGTTTCACCTCCGCTTTCCCCGAGCGGTGCTGGGAAACGGGCCATATGGCCACAAGGCTGGTACGTGCCTGGGACAGACCTGCCCTTCCTGATTACCTTCCCAGGGCTTATTGCTAACAGGCTGCCTGCCCCGTCTCATTCCAGCGTGGGAATGAATCATCCTGCCTTTGAATGCTCATTCGCTCGCTCTGATTTTCCCTTCCCTCACAGCCTGCCCAGAAACAAAAGAGCCGGGAGCAAAGGGCTGTGTGAGATATTCCCACCATCCTGCCTGCTTCCCTCTCAGCACCACCCCCTGCACACACACACCCTGTCACACGTTGTGGCTGATGGCAGGTCCCCTCGACACCCGCATGGGGACCCCGGAGGGCAGCGAAGGGCACAGGGCTCATGCCGTCCTGGGATGTCACCTCCATCTCCTCGAGACACACCTGCTGCCACCCCCAGATCCATCGTCCCTCTTATGTCCTTGGGGTGGGTGGGAATAATCTCTGGGAGCAGTGGGGAAGGGGGTTGGATGTGCTTGTACTTGCCGTTCCCGGAATATACTGCAGGATTTTGTCTGTGGTCGTCTCTCTCTCCTTCCCTCCTTCCATACCAAAAAAGTTGGGCAGCTTTTTCTTGCCATTTTGTCTACAGAGGGGAGAAAAACAAAACAAAAACACACATGCAAACGCAGATCTAGGCTGATGCAGTGACTTCTGCCCAGAAAGAAGGAAGCCAGAAAGCTAAGTAAGCAATTTGTCACGGGCTTTCTAATCATCCCAGCCCAGCAAAGGGCTGATAAACAGCCTGGGAGAATTGTAATGGGGTTTGTGTTGCACTTGTTGGTGTTTCTTTGCTTTTGCACATGCCTTTGCATAACCAAATGATCAGCTAGGCTCATCTGGGTCTCCAAACCAGCAGAGGGACCAGATGTTCCATTGCAAAACACAAAGACCAAACCCAGCCCTGACAACTACTCCAAAGCCCCTGGAGTGGCGATGCGTATGTACACGTACGCAACGTATATTCACAAACTGGTTTTATTTCTATCTTTGTGGTTTTCCTCTTTCCTTCCACTCCCAGCAAGGCCCCCAGCTTCTCCTTGCCTGCATGCCACTAAGGAGCAGTCACCGGTGCCGTTTAAGCAGCGCTGGGACGGCTCTGTTGGGATTTCCCAGCAGTTGCTCGCTCTTTCAAGCAGATTGCAGCCTTTAGTTCGGCAGAAACCAACCTTATCTCCACGGAGAGTCAGGAGCGTGGGAAGCCAAGGAGTCAGCAGGGACAAGGAGGTGCTTTGGGGTTTGGCTGCTCCCCTGCAGCTACCCGATGCCAGCCCTCCGGGGTCCAAATTCCCCACCTGATCCCCTCTCTTTTACCCCACGGGAGCTCCACAGACTCCTAGGGTTTTGTTCCCAATTTATGGCAGCACAGGAGACCAGGGGGACCATTCCAAGTGTCTCCTCTGGATTAGAAACCCCCCAGCTGAGCAGAATTTATGGGGTTTGTCGCAAAGCCCAGCACGTACGGGGTTTGTGCGGAATCACCCTGGTTCCCAAGAGAGCTCCTTTCCAGCCCAGAGCGCTCAGGATGGGGATTGCTCCGTGTGGTGGGTGCTCAGGAACCGGCAGCAGCACTGTGACTGCGCCGACGGGAGCTCGGGGAGTGGGAAAGGCAGGGCAAAGGGTCCTATTTTGGGACAGCCATCCATCCCTGGGCTACCTGAATGCTGCCCCGGCCACCCCAGCACCAAAGTGCCCAGAGGATTTTCCAGAGGTTTTCCCTTGGCGTCTTCCTCTCAGGGTTACAAAGGCAGGTCAAATCGTAGCGGGCAGCGTGGTGGGATTTGGGGCTTTCTCTCTAAGGCGAGAGGAGCGGGAATGTCATTTTTTTCACAACACAGCACCACGACACCAGTGTGGTTTTTTTTAAAAAAAAAAAAAAAAAAGTTGCAGGTGAAAACAAGGAGTGTCAGGGCATTCTGCACCTTGCCCTGCCTGTCCCACAGAAGGGAGTTTTAATTTTCAAAGTGAAATGGAATAAATCGCGTTACTCCTGGGGGCGGTGTGGCAAGGGATACAGAGATCTAGGATTCCTTCCCAGGCACTTGTGGGGAGCTGATCGTGTTTGGCACTGCCCAGCACCCCGCAAAGAACCGTGCAAAAGCCCAAATTCTGCTGAGCACGTAAATAACTCCTGGCTTTCCCAAGCGGGGGCTCGGCTGCCAGCCCAGTTCTGGGTGGTGCATCGCACGGAGAGGGGGGGGTGTAAAACCAGCCCCGCTGGAAAAGCAGTCCAAAGGAAAAGCAAGCGTTACTTACTCTTTCTTCAGCGAAGGCTTCCTTCTGAAAGATCTTCTGAGCCTCCCAGGTGCCTGAGGAACACAAGTTATGTTCCCCATGCCGGCAGCGACTGGAAGCGCCCGGGAGCCGCTCGTGTGTGTGAGTGTGTCACGGAGACGCTCCCCTTCCGCCCGCCGTGACTCGGGTGGGTGTGGGCTGTGGGAGGCTTTCGGCCCGACCTTCCCTTCTCCTCCTCCTCCTCCTCCTCCTCCTGCCCCTTCTTCTTCTCCTGCCCCTTCTCCTCCTCCTGCCCCTTCTCTCCCGCCCCGTCGGGGCTGGGAGGGGCGAGCCAGGTGAGCGGCAGCGGTCCCGGAGGGTGCAGGCAGGGCAGGCAGGGCAGAGCAGGCAGGGCAGCAGCCTCTGCCCACCCTGGCATCCCCCCGGGCAGGCAGGAGGGATCCCCGGGGGAGCTGTGAGGTCCCGGGACACCCCCTCGAGAGCCTCTCTCTTCACCCGATCCCATTCATAGCGTTCCGAGCTGGGGGATTTCTGGATTAACAAACCGGTGCCCTCAAGGTCTATGGGCAGTGTCTTGAATCCCGTCTCAGACCTCATTTTCCTTGTAATTAAGAACCCCAAATTAACACCCCAGCGGTGCTCAGACGCAGCGAGCGGCCACGACACACCAACTTTTCTTACCAGCAAACGGGACGAAGCCGGAGAGTGGAATAAAGGCATCTGGAGCAGGGGTCGGTTTGGTTTGGGTTTTTTTCCCCAAAAGGAAACCATTCGCTGCTCAGTCCAGCCGGAAGAACAAAGGATGCAGAGAGATAATATTGGTGATTAGCGTTTAAACGTTCTCCCAGGTGTTCCAAAGGCTGCACTCCGAACGGCTGGATCGGTCAAAAAGGACCAGCCTGGATTAGAGGTGAAACAAAACAAAACGACAGGATAAACGTATAATAAATAAATAAATAACTGGGGGAAAGCTAGTATATATCAAAATCTAGGAATTATGGAAAATTGATAAAGGAAGCAAAGCCTGAAAGGACTTGTGTATGTTCAGCAAAACTAAAGGGATATCTGTAGAAGAAATGCTTTAAAAGGAAGGAAAACAAAGATTCCTGACCGTGGTATAAGTCCCCTACTGGGTGGAAACAGAAATAATAATAGTGAGTAGTTGATGATAATACAAAAGGCAGATGCAGAATAAATATTTCTGTTCTGGGGGTTGAAAAAGACCAGTCAGTATAGTCACGGGAAATGACAGACCCTTTTCATTCCATGGTACTGCCGGGGGCTGTTCAAAGTCTTGTGTTTGCTTTTGATGCTCGGGATCGGAAGGTCCAGAGAATTCATATCCAAGAACTTGAACAACAAAGGTCTTGGGTCACTGCTGTTCATTTGCAGTTAAGTCTTGCAAGACTATGGAATTTGCAAAGAACTTGTATAAATTAATGGGGATTTCCATGGGTAAAGAAGACCATAGACCATAGGTAATTATGGATTTATCAGTTGACACCGATTCCTGGGAAATGATGTAACAGCTGTCAGGGAGTTTGATTAACTTTAAGAATTAAAGGAGGAGAGTATAATTAATACAAATCAACTCAGGGTTGTGGAAATTAGATCTTGTCAAACTAATTTAATTAGTTGGAAAAAAAAAATAAATCAGATTTAGTTAATGTAAATACTAGTGCTGATCTGTGAAATGACTATAAAGCCTGTGGTGTGAAATGGTTACACAACTTTCTAGTAAGACTCTGAAACACTGCAGAGAGCATAAGATCCATCCTTCTGTTATAGAATGGCCCGGCAGGGAGAGGCAATACCAGCTGTGAACTGGGACCGACTGCTCTCTGGGAAGAGGATTTCTGCTGTTGGGAGCAGGTTTTGTCCCCAGACCCTTTCCAGTGACAGTCCAGCAGCTCCATCTTGCTACGGCAGCAAAGATGCCACGGGGATGCAGCGAGGCTGGAAGGTCCTGCCTGGGGAACAGACCTGTGACAACCAGCTGGCAGCGAGGTAACAAGAAGAGATGCAGAGAAAGGGAGGCTGGAGAGGTTGAACCCGGGAGCAAGGCATGTGTTTTTAACAGGAAAGGTTATTTCTTACCAGAACAACTCCCAGAGGACTGCGATGGCTTCTTCGACAAGGGATTTTTAAAACCAGGAGAGGATGTTTTCCTAAAAAAAAAAAAAAGTCTGTTTTAATCAAACTGGGTGTTTTTATGTGAGCTCTTCTGGACATACTGGATGTGTTAGACCCTCTCTACTTGCATCTGCCTTGTCTTGGAACTGAAGTCACCCCGCGGTAACAAAACCAACATATCCCTTAAGCGGTAATTGTACAGTCAGGCAACAGAGAGCGTTGCTGATAACGAACATGCCATAAAGTTTCTCAAAGGCCTCCACATCTTTGACCTTTAAAAACAGCCTCTTTATCCCCCTCCCCTTTCTGTCCTAGAAGCCATTAACCCTTCACGGCCAAGCGAAGCAACAGGACACCCCTCCGGAGGGCCCCAGTCAGAAATTCCGTGATTTTTACGGCAGGGTGCTCCTGCGAGCTCTGTTCTCTCTGCACAGCTGGGAAACAACCATCCCACAGCAAAGCCACGTCCCAGCACCTCCTGGCAGAGACCAACACTCAACAGCAAACAGCAACAACTGGGTTTTATTCAGGGAAAATATGATCCGTGGCTAACACGGTCAGCGCTGCGACCAGAACCGTGCCCTTCCTCCAACGTGTTCGCTCTAAATGAGCTCAAAATAGTGATTTAACTGCCTCGCTCCTGCTGTTATGGCAGGTCCTGCAAAAATCCATCGTCTTGCTCACCGGGGACACCAGTGACACCACCCCGGGTGTGAGCGGTGGCTGAGGACAGGTCCCTCTCTCCGGGTGCTGGGGACATGGATTTGCTAGGGGAAACCGCTCTCCGGACCCCCCATGGCTCTGCTTCCAGGGGGGGCTGGACTGGGTGAGGAAGCAGTTAGGGCTCCAGACTTTTTGGAAAGACTTTTACAGCAGGGGAGTTATTTATAGAAGCCCGAAACAGAAGCAAGAGCCTAGAGAGCAGCGAGGCGGGGGGAACACGGGGGGGTTATGGCCGTACAGCATCGCCCGCACTGCGCCCGCATGGGAAAGTTCCCCTTCGGGCCCCATGGGATGTTGCCATGCAGCCTCTCCTTGCTCTGTTCACCCCCACCACCATGAAATGGGCTTAGTATTTCCCCCCCCCAAACAAGGCAGCAGTGACTGACAGCAGCTCGTGAAAGCGGATCTGATTTGGTGCAGCTACATCTGCTCCTGCCCCCCCGGCAAGATGCACGTAGCAGCTGGAGGTAAAGGAGGATGTTTCTCATCTGGTTTTCATCTCCACTGCAGGGGAAAGCTGTGGACAGCACTGGAGATGGGGGGTCCTAGGGAGACCAAATTGGAATTTAGCAGCGGGGAGATGTATAGATCAGTCTGCCCCTAAAGCCCCCGTGCCTTGGGCTGGGCTTTTCCCACCCATCTCCAACACCAGTAGCATCTTTACCCTGCTCTTTCTCTGGGGTAGGGTGAAGGCACGTAGAGCCCCAGCCCAGCACCCTCTCTGGGAATACAAAGCACCTTGGCC
>JAHREE010000205.1:150373-203853 GCA_033628505.1 Tringa tobata
ATCAGGAAGAAGGGAAAGGCATCTGAACATAAAGATCAGCTCTCCCGGCTGAAGGACAAAGATCCTGAATTTTATAAGTTTTTGGAGGAAAATGATCGCAAGTTGCTGGATTTTGATGCTTCAGACAGTTCTGATGAGGAGGAGGCATTGCACATACCACCTGATACACTGGAGGTACTAGGCCCTATTTTGGAGTCGTGAAATCAATGATTTTTCATTATTTACCTGTTAAGTATTTGATTTTCAGTGCAAGGCTTATAGTGGCACAGAAAATTGGGGAGGAGCTTCCCCAAAGATCACCTGCAGGTGTGTGGACTTGTAATTCAGAAATCAGCTGTGCGTTTGAACCGAGTGTGAGCAGTTTGTTAAAGATTGTGAAAGCAGAGCCTTAGAGTATGTTTTCTCTGTGGTTTTGGTTTTGTGTCTCCCAATGAGGGTTTGTTTTGCCTCAAGTCATATGCTTTCTCCTTTATGTTTTACATTATTGCACATTGTATTTATGTAGCGAAGCTGCAGGGCTTACGTAGCTTTTTTTTTAATTTGTAATACTCATAATTTAATGCTGTTATCAGCACTTTGTGTAAAGCAGTAATAAAATTCACTGCTGCCTGCCTTTCCTCTTCAGTAGCTGCTCAGCAAAAGAGGTAGGGCCAGAAAAGAAGTGTGTAAGCCTTTTCTCAGTCCTAGTATTGATGTCTCTAGGAAGCAAGTGATGAAGATGAAGACGAAGATGAACGTGAAACGGTCAAACGGAAGAGAGTTTGTTTGATCCCTGTGAGATTGAAAATGGTTGAAGAATGGAAAAAGGCTGCAGAGGTGAGCAGGGAGCTGGAATACGAGGCACTTGAGTGTTCTCCTTTAAAGATTCTTCCGTGTGTGTTGCTGCCTTTAAAAGGTGCAACTTTAGATTTGTTCATCTTTTACAAAAATCTACAGAGGTGGTACATGTCCTGCATGCTCTTGTTACTTCAGTAATTTTTGCTGGGCTGCAAGATTAGAGTTACTTGTACTCTGTCTGAGGGAGAAGCTTGAGAAACCTGTGGCTCAGAAGGGGTCAGAATGGTTAACTTCTGATTTTTCATCCTCTTACTAAACATTGTGCTTTTGGTAGCTCCAGCTTTTTTTACTCACATTTTGAGGAGTGATGAAATGACTTGCAGCTGCTGACTAAGAGGGGGACGGAAAGGTCAAATTGGATAATTGCTTGCAGCTGACTCATTGCTTCTCAACCCCCGACCAATTAAAAGCTCTTGAAGCCCATTTTAGAGCAAGTGAAGGCCACTAGTGTTTGTTAGTACTTTCTTGACTTTTTTGCTTTGTGTTAGAGGATGGAGCTATTTTTGCAGCCAGACTTACAATGAATTCCAATATTCCTGTCCCAGTAAAGTGCTGCAGAATGTCAGAATATTCCTTGCTTTTTCTCTTCAGCAATCCTTTTTTTTTTTTTTTCCCCAGAGAAATCTAACACCAAAACTTTTCCATGAAATCACTCAAGCCTTTAAAGCAGCTGTAGCAACCACCAAAGGAGATAATGGTGGGGCTGACCCCAGCAAGTTTCAGGTCACTGATGCCGCAGGTGAGTTGGTCACCATTATACTTCTGTGAGAGAAGGTTTTTTGGTAGGGAAGGGTTAGCTACTGGAAGAGAGTGGGGATAAATACTGGTAGGAGTTTAACTTACCCTTTCACTTAAGTAGCTTATCTTCTTGCTGGTGGTGAGTCTGTGCAGTGGTATCTCCTCTGGTGTCCCAGTGTGTAAGCGCACCTCTTGGTGTCTGTGCCTGGAGCTTGCAGGCTGCTGAGGAAAGTACCACGCTTCATTCCCCAGACTACTTAGAATGAAGTTGAAGCAAGGTACTGTTTATATATCTGTAGGGTTTTTTGGACAACTTTTGCTGCAGCTCCTTGCTGATCCCTCTTAGAACTAATCCTACAAGTCATCTTACCAAATAGCGTTCTGTAACCTCACAGCAGTTCAGAGTTCAGTTGCCCCATCCAGTTCACATTCCCCTACCCAGGAGTGCTCAAAATACTGCATGTCTGGATCTTCTTCTCTGCAGGATTATCATGCCTGTAGAAAAATGAGATGCAGCCTCTCTCTCTAGCGTGACCCGCTTTTGCATAAGCTCCAGATTTTGCAGACAGTCCTGTTTTAGACTTGTGACAGCATGGCTGAGAGCGAGCATCTTTGTTAGTGTCTCTGAGGATGTGACCTGCAGCCCACCTACTTTTACTACTAAACTGCCACTTTCTCGCTGTGTTTTATCAGCTTGTTACTGTGTGCCATCTGGAACTGGCATTCTGGGTGGGACTGCTTAAACCCACATGTTCTCCTTAATCCTTTCTTGCCCGGCATAGGGCTTTTTATTAGCTTTCAGTAAAATCTCATTCTTTAATTTAACATATCACGTAGGATTCGCATGTCCATTTCTGTGACATTTTAATTAAAAAATGCCTCTAATTCTTATTATGGTTGAGGGAGATTGATGGTGGTATAGGCTCCTAGTCGTGGGTCAGGCTGCTTTTGTGCTTTGTGGTGTTTACTCAGAGTAAAGAGGTGGCCCCTGGGCCAGAAACCTGTCAGTTGTAATCTTGCTCTTTAGATGAAAAATTCTAGGATAAGACAAACTGATGTTTTCTGGGAGCTTGTGCAAATGCAGTAGTTCTGCTATGGGAATTACTGGCTTCAGTTCCTCGGGGAGCTCTTTTCAGATTAGCTGAGAACCCAGGTATAGATGGAAAATGATTTACAAACGTTTCACTGACTTTTTTTTTTTAAACTAGTGTTCAATGCACTCGTGTCCTTCTGTGTCCGGGACCTCTTCCACTGCCTGCAGAAGCTGCTGCTTCTGAAACCCCCAAAGAACAAACTAAAGTAAGTCTGAGGAGATTTGAGAACTGCAGGTGGGAGAAAGCTGGTTGGGGTTTTTCAGAACTGCAGCCTCGTTGTGAAGCTAGAAAAAGATAGCAGCTCTTTCCAAACACTGGCCAAGCTGCCTGATGATATTCACAGTTGTCTTAACCAGGTTCTTCCTTGCTTCCCCAGAAGTGCCCCCTCTGTAAAACTAGGGCCAACTAAACTCTAGATTCCTTTTTGACAGTGGTGCCTGGTCTGAGAAGTAAATTCCAGTTCTTTGTGTAAATACCAGCCTGTTTCCTCCCTGGGCCTGACTTGTGCAGAGTAGTTTGATCTGTCACAGCTCCCTGCATCACACTTCCAGAGATCTGGATACTCTGCTGGGAAGCTCTTTGAATTGAATTTTCTAATACTGTTTCTCAGGCAGTCTTTAGAGGGTGGAATTACTTCTTTTCACACATGACAAAATTGTTGCTCCTTTTATTTCTTGCTTTGCTAGCAGTTGTCTTTACTCACTGGCAATATTGAGGAAGTGAACAGACTATTCTTTGTGCTGCTGGGACCTAATTTATTTGGTGGGGTTTTTTCTTAAAGCTAAACCCAACTCTTGCTCATTTCCAGAATGGTCCTCCCTTCCACCAGCCCACTTTGGAGCAAGCTGCGACTGGACATAAAAGTGTATCTGAGCTGTACAATACAAGTAAGAAATTTCATCATGTTTGTGTTACTAGGGCCAGTCTGTGCATTGCTGGGCTTTTGTTCAGGGTATTTTGGAATGAGGCACTCTCAAAGCCTTGGGCATGAGATTGTCTGCCTGATTCTCTGTCATGTTTTGAAGGTGTTTGGTCTAACTAACAATTTGGAGGTGTAGAATGGTTGTGTCAAAATAGCTAACCTGTAACGAAGGGCTGTTAACCTTCTGGCAGTGCTTTCTGTCTTGATTTGTCTGATAAATTAATATTTAGTGGGTTTTAAAGTGGTTTGCAGTGCTCCTACGTTCTGCATCTTTAATTCTATTCTTAGCACCATGATCTTGCTTCTTGTAGTAAATACTAAGATGTTATGTTGACAACCTCTGCTCCTCACATATGACATCTCCAAGTATGATTATGCTCCAACCCCCTAGGATTTCCCATCCATCCAAAGTAGCTGATTTCTGGTGTTCAGAGACAGTTCATGGATTATTTCTGAAGGGAACTCCTGCCCCAGGTTAATTTTTTCTTCAGGGTGCTTCATCATGCATCCCCCAAATTTGGAATATTAAAAACACAACACTGAATACTCATTCTTTGGAAGCTGAGGGAAGGGTATGTAAGGAAAGAAAAAGACAGTGCTGATGTCTCTTAGCTGTAAGCTGGCAGAATGACTTAGCAGAAAAAAAACATTTTGATCAGTAGAGCTTTTTTTTTCCTCAAGTGGTGGTGCCTCTCGCCAACAGCAGAGCTGAAGATTGCAGTAGAAAAGGAAAAGCTGGCAATGCAGTCCCATTGAAGTAATCTCTAGTCCTGTGCTGAGTGCCCTCACTCCCAGGCTACAGTTTTTCTGGCGTAGTAGTTTATGAACAATACCTTCTCCTTTCTTTTTGGTGTGTGAGGGACCTTGCAAAGAAGACCCGCTCAGTTCAGAATGTTTGCAGTGCAAGGAGGAGAAGGAGGAGGAAAGTTAGAAGTAGAAAAAATGCCTCTGATTGCAGGCAAGAGAGGGCACTGCGTCAGGCAGAACCTCTCTCAAATTGAAGGGACTTCGAGTTTACTGTTGTCTTCAAATTAGAAACCACAGATGTCTCTTGGTTTGCCTCCAGGTGGACTGAGCTGAACAACCTGGAAATACTAAGATATTGTTTCTTAAATAGTTTGTCTAAGTTTTTCCCTGAGCTGGAGTTAACCTCTTGATACCCAGTAGTAGTCTAGCTTCCCATTAGTGAAATTCAGTAAGTTGTCAGCTCAGATCATCTGTTTCCAAGCCTTGTGTAGACTGAGGGTGTCTTCATTATGCTTTGACCATTTGTAGTGAGATGTCTTGAACTGTAGATACACTTAGCTTTTGCAGTATCCACAAATGAGACTTCATGTGATGAGCTCAGGTGCCACTACCCATCCAAGTCCAGTAGCCTGAGCTCACACTTGCCAGGAGGATGTGCTTTCAGGGGAGTTATTTATCCTGCCATGTGTCCGCTCCTTTCCTGATACAGACTTTGGGGGTTTGTTTGAGCTTCTTCCTAGGCAAGGCTGCTCTTCCAGTTCTTTGGTACCACAGAAATACTTGGGAACAGCAAAATGCATATGCTCAATGATAAAGGAAGAAGTGAGGAGGACCACACATTAAATGGGGTTGTGTTTTGTTTTTCCTCCATAGCTCCTGTCTTGTTTAACGGAAGCCTCAGTCGGTGTAGCAGTCCTTCAACATGTCAACTCCACAGTGCCTTATTATTTGTCCTTTCCAAAGCAGTGCCGTGCACTTCTCAAGGTAAGGTGATGAGCTATGATATGTTGTTTGGATCTGAGGTACTTTCCTTACTCCTTCAGATGAGCCTCTCATGGTATTTGGGCTGGATCCCATGACGGTTTGGTCTCTTGTACTCCTCTTCCCTCTTCTTTTGGTCCTGGAAAGGACTCCTGCTTCTCTTATGGGCCCTTTAGGTGCCATGAAACGCTGTCAGGCTGAGGAGAGTGGGCATGTGGCTCTGTGTAACTGCTGCTAATCCCCATACAAAGTGACACGGAGGTGTTCTGGGGAAGCTGTCTGCTTCCTCATGGCAGATGGAGTAATTCCTGCCTGAGTGCTGAGTCTGGGTGTACGTCTGGGATGGTATCTCACTCTCAAGAGCCTGGGGGTGGAATATTTTTGCAGAAACTTAGTCACAACTGCTGAGCACTTAAGAACAACAAAGGAGGTGGGGAAGAGCAGAAGAGGGCAGGAGGGTGACATTTAAATGAAAAGCTGCCATACAACATTTAAAGGAGGCTGGGAACCCTTTGATGATAAAGATGACTGGTGTACAGCGATGGGAGGCTGTTACACCTCATATCTGAAGGTGTAGCCGTCTGCTCACTGCTACCATAGGGATTTTTGAGTAGGCTTTTTCAGCCTTGTAGCTGGAATCTTTCCATTTCCTCGAGTTCATTAGTGGAGATAAGGTAACTGGTTTTTGGAAGCATCAGCTGTGATTGTGTTCCTGCTGTACCAGATGCTTCCTGACAGGGCCAGCCACATCCAAGTGAATCTATACTCTCAACAGGGAAGAGCCCAATATATGAGTGCTTTATGCAATGCAGAGATGGATAAAACTCAGATAAATGAGGTTGTGTCAATGGTGGGCTGTCTATTAGCCCAGACTTTTGCACAATCTGACCTACCCCTCTCCAGTGGGTGTAGGTATTTTTGTGATGCACTGAATGATCATCCTGTCTGTCCCAGAGTGACTAAGGGTATGTCTCAGCAGAAGTGTTGCCTTACACAGGTCTTGTCTCTGGCTCTAAACCCTGCTGCTGCTGCTCTGTCCTTTGAATTAATGCAGTAAACATCCAGGGAACTGGAATTAAGTCAGAGCTACCACCAGGAGATGGATCTCAGGAATTACAACCTAGTTGCCCAGAGGGGAAAAAACTTTGATAAATTCAGAAATCAAACCCTGGTGTCCCTTCTCCAGAGACAAGTGCATCTTTAATACCATTCTCTGAGAAACTAGAATTTGGTGTTAGTGATGATAACTGGAGTGTAATTGCAGTGTAGTTGTATTCCTCAGAGTTTGGTGTAAGACAACATTTTTTATTGGGCTGGAAGATGTATTGGCCAAACCTGTAATCTAGTGTGGATGATGGGGAATGTCTAGGGGATGATGAGGAAGCTTTCCAAGCCTAGGAGATTGAGTCACCTGCACAGGCTGGTGCCTATGCTCAGAAGCTCAAATGCATACTTGGGCACATGTATAAAAGTGCATGTATTTTTCAGAGATGACAGTTTCATTTATTGATTGTGGAAATGTCAGCCCTTGCCTGTTGTGTGGTCTCAGCTGGAGTATGAGGACAGAATGGCTGCCAGTGCTGTTGTGACTGATCCTGTGACAATTCAGCCTGGCATCTTTCTCCTCACTTGCTTTTTTTGGTGTGAAAGCAGGAAGCTCAGGCCTATCTGTAACCAGGAAGGGGCTCTTTGTCCCTTTATTTATCTGTTTCTTTTTATTTTCCATTCCAGCAAACAATTAATTTGTGGAGCACAGGTGAGGAAACAGTGAGAGTACTGGCCTTCCTTGTGCTGAACAAGATCTGCCGCTACAAGAAGGAGGTGTACCTAAGTCCCTTGCTCAAGGTAAGGCTGGTACTTGCCATACTCTGCAGCTTTTCTTTCTCACATTATTCATGAAGACATTAGTGTGTGAACTGCAGCCTGTTAGTCAGGGCTGATGCTGGAGATGGTGCTGGCTACCTCCAGAAAATGAAACGGGAAAGAGTGAGAAACAGGTCAGAGTGAGATCCTGTTTCCTACTACTCCCTTCCTGCTGGAGGCACACAGGGTCTTAGGAGAGAAGGCCTCTGTTATTCAGCTGTCAACTGGATGAATGCTCGTCTTCCCAATTCATGTGGGATTTCCTCAAGTGCGGGCGCACTCAGTGCTACTGAGCTGCTCTGACCTCTCAGCTAATAGCCAAGGTTCCCAAGTGTAGGTTGCTTTGGTACCACTGTTAGAGAACTGTGACCAACCATAAGCATGTATGGCTCAAAGCCATCCCGCAGTTCCTCTCTTCTTGCAGAGAAGCAATGGCATCTCCAAGCGCTGTGCTAAACAACGAAAGAGTGCAGAAAAGATTCTGACTCTTTCCTGTCTCTCCTGAAAAAGGAGCAGACTGGATTATTATTGTTGCATATACCTTTGAAGTGACTTGTCTTATAAAAGGAACACTTCACCCCTGGTTTGGACATACCTTTGGGTGGAGAAGTTTAGCGAAAGAATGTTTTTATAGTGTTTTATGTGGTTGTATTGTGTCTTCTCTCCTGCACAGCAAATGTACATCGCATTTGTGAAGAATTCCAGATTCACCTCTCCCAATGTCCTGCCCATGATCAACTTCATGCAGCGCACGCTGACGGAGATGTATGCCCTGGACACACACACCTCTTACCAGCATGCCTTCATCTACATCCGCCAGCTTGCCATTCACCTGCGCAGTGCCATGACGATAAAGAAGAAGGTGGGTACCTGTCAGTGTGGAATGGTTGTACCCTCCTACGGGGAATATATGGAGAGGGGAAAATTACAATAGCCCCTTCAGGCTTTTGGTAGTCTCTCTACATTGTCAGTACTTCTGTCTGACCCATTTCATAACAAAGGCGAGGAATTTTTTGCCAGGGGTTGGGAGCTTCAGAGGTCAGCTCATAGTTGCCTGTGTTAGTTCAGAATTTCAGCAAGGAAGGAGAGGAAAGACAACTGCAGGTTCAGAGTCACTTTTCTCTCCCCAGCTTGCAAGAGTTTGTGATGCATGTTCCGTCTTCTGCCTTGAGCAACCTTTTTCCACTCTGTGAAGCTGCTGTTTGCAGCCTCTGTTGCAAAACCTCAAAGTAAAGAAGATTAGGAACCACCCTGGTGTGTGCATCTTTCCAGTGAAGTCCATGCTATTTAAAGGACTTAATTGAACAAAGCAGCTCAGACCTTTTGGGAGCCGCCCTGATTTCAGCCACCTCCAGTCTGACCTCAGAAATCTGAGTCAGATTGTTAATCCTGGCTTTATTCATGTTTAACAAAACAGACCCCTATAGATTAATTGTTCAGCTGCTACCAAACATTGCGGGATTGGTGACCAGTTAAATCTCCTGGCTCTTCAGACACGGGGATAAATGAGCAGAGATAAATGAAGTCTGGGCTGCATATGCCTTAATTGGATTCCGTTGGCTTCTTACACCCTCAGTCCTGGCCCAGACAAGAACTAAATCCACTTGATTTCACAGCTGGGGTGGCTTGTAGGAACTTTAAATGACAACAGCACAACCAAAATGTACAAATCCAAGCAATAAGCCAATTAATTTAAATTGAACAGTGGGTGGTTGTGGAAGGTGATTACAGGAGCAGATTGTTTATCTGTTCTGTGCAAGAGAAGCTGAGAACAGAACTTCTTGGTACATCTCGGTGAGCTGGGAAAGCTCTACCACTTCCAGCTGTGGCTTAAGTCCCCTGCTGCAAGGTTAAGTCCCCAGTGGCTGCAATTGAGGGCTTCTGTCCTTGTTTGAGGACTTAAGCATCTTGCTTCATCCACGCAGAAGAGGAGATGACCTGGGCTTTGAAAGTCTGTCTGAAACAAACACACATTAGAGCTGAGGCACCTTGTTAAGAGCAATCTCTTAAGTTGTTGGTGCAATTCTAGGGAATACATGGGCCTGCAGAACCCTTTGGAAAGGGTGTCCTTAAGGGATTCCTGGATTCTTCTGGGCTTTTATTTAATCTGGCACATGGCAGGTGGAGAGTTGGGTCTTGCCCAAACATTTTTGAAAACAGTGTCTCTTGGATTGGTGTAAGACCTGACCCACACCTACCCTTGAGCCAGCCTGAAATGTGGGTTCAGTGTGTTCCTTGCACGCCAGGCATGCTGCTGGCCTGTTGCACTGGTTTTGCTGGTTACTGTAAAGACTTAGCTGAGAAGCAGAGCTGAAAGTTTGATCTCAGCTCTGCTCTCTGTCATTTTTACTCTACAACTGAGAAAAAAGGAAAGTGTCCTGGGTAGGATCTTTTCCAGAAGCAGGAGGGAGTGCTGGGTTGATCATTTGGTCATTGCTTTGACACTGGATGTCCACAGGAACACGTTTAAAATAAGCACTGATATAACTTTTCAGAGTTAAAGGGTTTTGATTAGTACAGCTAAGGGAAGGGAAACCTCAAGTGAGAAGGACAAGCTGCTACATAACAATCAGAGGAGTTTGAGTGCAGAGAGGAGTAACCCAGGTGAATTCAGGTTAATTTTTTTCTTGCTTGAATCTGTAGTGTAGCTCTATACACCCTTTTTCCTTCCTCTCTGGTCTGCTGAGGCCAGAAGGCACTTTACAAGGGGTACTACTTTCCAACCTTCCTACCTGTGGGAGACTCAGGACTGTGGGTAAATGGAACAGTTAAAGGTTTCCTAAGGCTCAGCCACATCCCACCATCTGCTGTGAGCTGGGTCGTTAAATCATCCTTCGCAAATGCACTGTACTTGTGAAGAAAAGCAGTCTGTGTTGCTCATTATTTCCTTTAAGGCACCAACTAGTACCAAATCATAACGTTGCCAATGTAGCATCTGAACTTGCTGGATGGTGGGTCAGCCACAAGCATCAAAGCGACAGCTAGAATGTTAATTATTCCTCTCTAAACAGTATGCAGGGTCCTCTTGGAGAGCACTGGATAAACTAAGTCCTGTAGAGAAAACAGTGAGCTCCTCTCAAATGCCACATTTTCAAGTTTGTGCCTGTGTTTTTTCCCTTTTCTGCAGGAGAATTTCCAGTCTGTTTATAACTGGCAGTATATCCACTGCCTGTATTTCTGGTGTCGGGTTCTCAGCACAATCTATCCCAGTGAGGTCATGGAGCCGCTGATCTATCCTTTGACGCAGGTCATCATTGGCTGTATAAAGTAAGTAGGATTTTTTTTCTTATTTTGGCTAAACTTCTTTTTCTTGCTTGATGTGGCAGAGCTGTTACTAAGGGGGTGTTACTCTTGTGTCATTTGGATTTAACCTTGCATTGTAAGGAATTGTCTGAGAGCTGCTTTTGATTGAAGTATTCCAGCTGAAGATGTGTTGTATGTTTAGGTGGTGAGAAAGCCTTGGGAAGAATAACCTACACCATCACTAATTGCTCTCTCTGTATAAGGAATTTTATTTCTGCCAGATTTAGTGGCCAGTTCAAGTCCTTCCACGAGCTCTTGTGTTGAAGGAGGACCAATATCAATCTGCAGCCATTTCTGGGGCTAACGTAAAAAGTAGCTGAGTGGTGTCCAGCAATGAGAACAGTAAATACTCTGAAATTCCTCTTCCTTTATGCTCCAGAATATTTGCAGGTGTGGTCTGGGCACGCTTCTGAATAGTGATAACAGTTTTTGCTATCATTTAATGGGGAGCTGGGGAGACCCAAAGTAATGCAGTTAACTTTGGTGTTAAAAAATACATGATTACCTCTAAGGCTGGAGAATTCTGTCTCCAACAAGAAATTCTAGATGGTGTCCTCTTTTTTTTTTTTTTCTCCTGAAGAAAAGCTTAAAATAGAGTAGTCCTCAAGCATTTGTATGAAGAACTAGCCCAAGTGGGGAAGCTTGGCCTTTTAATATCCATCGGAATGCTTTGTCGTGCGTGGAGCAGTCACAGCACTAGGTGGTATTTCTGTGTTGCTGAGTGCTCTTTCCAAGAGGTTATAGCTGTCTGGCTAGTTCCAAGGAGAACCATCCAAGTGCAAGCATGCCATGTATAGCAGTTTCTGACTGTCTCAGAGCTGAGCTATTTGGAAAAAAAAATCAGGGAGGAGATGGGAACTTAGTTTTGGAATCTTAAAAGTGTTTAGATTTTAATCATATTTTTTTTTTTCTTAAAATATGCACACCAGTAGGAAAGCCTGCTTGGGTATCTCTGGTAGTAGGAAACCTATTCTCGTTTGTGGGGTTTTTGGGATTTGTTGGCTTTGGCTTGTTTTTTTTGGTTTTGTTACTTCCAGCATATTGGCCAGGTGTGGTGCTCTGTATTTAAGCTTGCTGCACTCCACTAGTTCCATTAACAAAATTGAACCGTGGTGGAATTTCTCCCAGTGGTTATGATGGAATCCCAGTGTGTTGGTGTGTGTGAATTTAGAGACCAAGGGGAGATGAACTCTTCATTTCAACCAACTGTAGATTGTGCAGTAGTGAGCCTCTGTTTTGGGGTAGGGTGCAGGGTAGATGATGGCTCTCTGCTCTGTCCAGAAGTTGCAACCTGGATAACCTGAACAGATTATCCTCCCAGCTGTACAAAGGGGCAAGGAAAAATGTACTGGCTTACCCCAGGACCTAACAATGCCACAGTACAGAATCAAATCCTCATCTTTAGCTCTGTAAATAGTTAGGTGCGGTTTTTTGAGCATATTTGTCAGAATTTGATACACTGGGACACATTTATTGTTTTTAGTATGCCTCTGCTGAGAATTTCTTTCTTTTCCCCATCAGTTTATATGTTTATATATGCAACTTTTATGCTTTGAAATGGCTGTTAATAATGAGCTTTGGGGGAATTTCTGAATCTCTGGTGATCTTTGAAATCCTGTTAGCTCTGTTAACCAGATTCTCAGCTTTAAAACGCCACCCGCCTGCTCTTGAAAAACTCCCAAGTGGTGATGAAGATAAGCAGATTTAAACGATCGTTAGAGCGTGCATACATCCCTCTTCCCATCCCCCATGTCCACGGGCTGCTTCCCACTGCTGTTGGGGAGCTTTACTTGTCCCGTGGACTAATCTAAGTGGTTTTCTACCTGTCCAGGCAGATAAATCAACTATCTGGGGCCAAGGAAAGGTGAATCGGGTGAGTCTCAGCAAGAGCAGTAAATAGAATTTCTTAGCATCTGTGATGGACAGGGCTGTTGGGCATGAAGTGTGGTTACTGTCTGACAAGGCTTCAAAGATTTGGGAACCCGACACATGGGTTTTAGGGTTGGGAAAATAGAAGTACATCCCACCCTGGATTCCATACTGAGCCAAGGCAGTGTCCAGGGTACAAAAAGGAGGTAGAAAGGGTAGGAGATGTGGGAATGATGTGGCTCCACGGGCTTCAGGTCTATATCCAGGATCCCTCCTGGATACGGCAGCCTCTTCTCAGTGTTGGTGGCCGTGCTGTCCAAACTGGGACTCGCAAGAGTCAGTCTGTGGGCCACATCCCCTGGTGTAGATACACGTCTTTACCTACTGTTACAGAAAATCTCAGGTTATTTCTGTTTGAGGTGAAAGGATAGACTAATCTAGCCTGCAGTCAGGGTTTTTCTGCTTCAGGTACCACGTTATGCACTTCTGGAAGGTCTGATGCGGGGTTTGCATCTGCCTCGGGGCTGCTTAGTGTCTGCCTGCTGCCAGTGGGCTTCCTGGTGGAGATGGTGGGAAGGAGCTGGACCCCTCTCTTTGTTCCCCTGTGCTGCTCAGCTTCGAGAGGTGTGTGAGCAGATGTTGGGACAGGATGCTGTGCAACATCTGGAAGACCTTTTTGCACATGTACTCCTGCCGTGGTGTGTGCTCTGGGGCAGAGGGTGGTAGTGCTGGGAGGGGACACCCCACCTTCTTTCTCCAGTGCCTTTTGTACCGGGAGGTGGCGCCTGGCTCCAGCAAAAGGGCAGTGAGCCTGTGTCCGTCTGTCTGTGGGACAGACTGTGTCTCTTTATGCCACCTTTATGCCTCTTACCTGGGGGGAATGGGGAGAAACCACCATCCAGTATGGATGGATGGGCACCAGGGCAGAATTTGAAATAGTGGTGAAACAAAGTAACTAACAAAAAGGTTTCCTGCTAAAATCAAGGTTGGCTCCCTTGTCTTGCCTTCCAGCCTATAAAGTGCATTGAAACCATTTTTAATAGTACATATTATTAAAATGGACCCCATGTATGTCTAGAAGTTATCTGTGCTCGAGATGTGGTCCAGGGAATTTGGACTACTGAATGGAGAAGTGCTGGAATTGATGGTTTCTGACTTCTGTGATGCTGGGAAGAGCCTTATTGCTGAGTTTGCTCATGGAATTGCTATGTTTTGTGCTTTTTCTCTGTCTCCATAGTCCATAAATTCCTCCTTTTGATCTCTGTGCTTGCATTTATCTGAGTTCATGGAGTTTGCTGCAGCAGAAGCTCCTGTTCTGTTATCCCTTTTCCCTTCATCCTATAGTGGTTTTGTGACCATGTCTGCTTGGATTCCTACCTTGCTTCCAGTCTAAGCTATAAGAATGAAGTTCCTCCCTGGCTTATAGTTAAATAAGGTTTTTTGGTGCCCGTTAAGTTTTGATTTCTGGCCTCTCAGCACATACAGGAGAGAAAGCAGGTACAGCCTTCTCCATGGAGAAGGAAGCACAGCCTTGGTGTCCCGGAGCTACTTCCCTTGGTCACCTGTCCTGGGGGGGGCAGAGGCTGATGTTGAAAGAAGCCTTCTTTGTCCTCTCTAGCCAGAGGAAGGTTGTGGTCACCCAGGAGTATAACAGAAGGAGCTGTAGTATGTGCAAATAAGCCTTGAGAAGCCTTTAGACTGTTCTTTACACCACAGCCCGTGCCCTGGCTGCATGGGCGAAGTACAGCAGGCATTCCAAGAGCTGGTGATGGTAAGAAATTAGAGAGCAGTCTCTGCTGAGATGAAATGTGAGTGGGTTGAACCCCCCAAGCTGTGCCCTGGAATGACAAGGCGATTGGACCTTCTTCAGCAGAACTGGGACCCAGCTGTGTTTTGTATTCCCTGTGCATCCAGCCATTGCAAAGTTGAGCAGATTGTTGCATCGCCGCGCGCTCTAAAATTAATGGTCTTGGTTTACAGTAAATCTATACACTTAACAGGTTTATTCCTCGATCAATTAATTCCTGAGAATGGCTTTCGTCATCTCCAGTGGTGCCAGATCAGGGGTGCAAAGTAGATTTATTTCTATAATGGATCCAATGATAATTATTTCACTATTTGGAGGGGGGCAGATGCAGGTAATTTATGGTGCCTGGTCAAGCATTTCTTTTTTTATTTTTTTTCTCTCATGGATTGCTCAGCAAGCCCTTTGGAGATGGGAAGGATTCATTTATCAGACTTGAGCCTGTTGTCTGAGAACTATGGGTGTTTTTAAAAAAAAATAAATAAAAAATCCTTGTTAATGCTGGAGGATCCATGTCTTCAAGTACAGGTTATTCAGAGTGAGAGGTTTCTAGAGTAGTACAATAATGAGGTCCTGTGTCTTTTAGGGATGGGTCTGCATTTTCCCCTCTGCTGCTGGTTTATGTGATGCTGGGGGAACTGACCCTTCTCAGTCCCAACCTTACAAAGGGAGTTGGTTCTACTTCTTTCTTAATACCTGAATGTGTAATGGTTTGAAATGTGGGTCAAAGAAAGTCTGGCCTCTTCCCCTTCATGCTGATCACTGGCTGTTCAAATGTACATGTTGCCTCTCTGAAGGAGATGGGAATAGCTCGGGTCCTCCTCTGGGCTGGAGAGAGCTGAAAAGATTGGGCTGTGAAAGGTCACTGTCATTTCCACCTAGTCCTTTCTGATGTGCTGGTCACTGCTGGTCCAGCTCCTGACTCAGCGAGACCCAATACTAAAAGGGTCACTGTTGAGGTGACAGCATGAATTCTGTGGGTACACAGAGGGTATGTAGTGTGAAATGGGAAACATCTTCCTCCTTTTAGTCCTTCTGGTATGCTGGAGGAGCCCTTTTCTTGGTCAAACTTGCTCCTTTAGATGGGCATTTTACTGTTGGTTCCTGCCCCTTGCACACCTCCCTGTGATGGGAGCACGAGAGCTGAAAGTGTTGAACTAAGAAGCATCACTGATAAACTTCATCTGCAAAGCTGTTGTTTTCTAATGCTTTCTCCCAGTAGAAGCTGGAATTTGTATGTTAGTGTGATAGCTTTAACATGTGTGAATTTTATTTCCAACTATGGGGTAGCTCCAGCAGCTCAAACTTTTTGCTGTGCAATACTAAAGCTTTCTTTAGCAGAGTAGGAAGGGTTCTCAAGCATCACTGGAGGCTGCAAGTGCAGTTCCTCTATAAACTTGACCTAATATCCTTTCTTTCTTTCCTCTCTAGGCTGGTACCAACAGCTCGTTTCTACCCTCTGCGCATGCACTGCATCCGTGCTCTTACACTGCTGTCTGAGAACACCAGGACCTTCATCCCAGTGTTACCGTTTATCCTGGAGGTTAGTAGGTTCCTGCTGGCCTCTCAAGGGCTGATGCCCCTTACCTAATAAGCCCACTCACATCTACCAACAGCTACCAAAATTGCCCAATTTCCTTACTTGCCAAAATCCCTGGCAAACAGCACTAGACAGAATGTACTGGTTGGTTGGCAAATAGGATTAAACTTTTATTGGCCTGTGAGCAGAGAGTATCCGAGATCAGCTGGGTGCAAAAATACATTCCTAGGTGGTTTAACTAATGCAGCTGGAGTAGGCAAAGAGTTTGCCAAAGAAGAGATTCAGAAGTTCAAGTGGTTGCAGTAGCTCCCCAAGCTGTTGTTGCTTGATCCTGCTGACATGCTCGTATCTTAGCAAAAGGAAGAGTTTCTCCTAACTGCAGACAAAGGGAAATGGAAGGAAAAAGCCCTTCAAGAGTTAAGAACTTTTTTTAGGAAAAAAGATCTTGGTGAACGCAACCGTGCACTATGTTTGGTGAAATAGTGGCACTAAGAGACCACCCAGCCTTTCCCAAATATCAGAGGTCTGGCATCTCTCCACCTAAGTGTCTCCAGCCTTGCTGCTGTAGGAAGGTGGTACAGAAGTGGTGCAGCCAAATCCCACTGAAGAAGGAGCAAGGCAGGGTGAGGAATGAGAAGCCCCAGTAGGTCAGCGTGAGGCTGGACACCGAGGAGGAGGAGGGAGGGAAGGCTTCTATAATAAATGACCCCAGTCAGCGGGGCTCATTCCTAACCAAGTTCTGTTGAAGCAAAGGCTTTTGTGGGTTGGTGTTGTAAACGTCCTCTGCAAACCACATCCTCTGAGCCTGTGGAAGGCAGCGATGTTTATAAATCACCTCCTGCTCTCCCGCCTCCTCCGCTGCTCCCTGGCCTGTGTGGCTTTGCCATTCGCCTGCTTCCTTCCTCTTGTTCATGCATATTTGAAATTCTGCCAACCAGATTTAATGATAGAGGCATCTCCCCTCCGGGGCAGTGCAGCTTGGGGTGAGGATGGGGTTTCTCTGCTTTGTATTTTTTAGTGCTCTGAGAGATAAAGCCTTTTTCCCCTCGGAGCCGCCCTCACCCCCTCCTTCTCCTGCCCCTCTTTGCATTCTGGCCCCAGCACCTTGGCTGTCATGTGTGTGTCGGGCCCCAGCCAGACGTTACCACACCACACACTGAGCTTCCTCCCGGCTTCCACGAGCCCCTGCCCACATCCGATCCTGCTGTGTTTGTTTGTGAGGCACTGCTCTGCTTGGCTCGTCCAGGTGTTGGTGACAGGGAAAAGATGGGGGCAGGGTAAACGTGTGCCTGTGTGTTGTTTGCATACTCTTCCACGTTACTTGAGCAATTATTTTGCTTTAAATTCTGTAACCCAAAGTAACTGGTATGATGTTTAACTCCCGTATCTCCCTGCAGCTGCCAGCCTTTCCTTTCTTCCTGCCTGTCTGCTGCCAGGGATCTCAAATATTGTGTGGAGTTCCCAAGAGCGTTCAGGGCTATCTGGCTGCATCTCCATTTCATAGAATCATAGAATGATTTGTGTTGGAAGGGAACTTCAAGATGGTAGAGGTCCAACCCCCTGCCCTGGGCAAGGACACCTCCCACTAGACCAGGTTGCTCAAAGCCCCATCCAACCTGGCCTTGAACCCCTCCAGGGATGAGGTATCAATATTCCTTTGGTACTTCCACCTTTTCCCAATTCCCTCCCCTCTATTGCAGAGGTATCCAAACACAGTCCTTGGTGTGTCTCCACAACTGTCTTCAGGCAGGAGTATTCCTGCTGTGCAGGTGAGATGGTAGGAAGCTTTAGCACACAGAGGGGCAGCGAGCTGCCCAAAGTCCCAGGGTGGCTGTGGTGATGCTGGGAGGAGAATCTGTGTCCTGGTGCCCAGCCTAGTGCTTTAAATTGTGAGCCAGTTTCTACCAGCCCACAAATCCAGCAGTCAATAGTCCCTTGCCACACCATATCATGAAAAAAAATTCATTTTAAGCCCATTATCCAAACCATCGTGAGATTGAGGGATCTGGTCAGTGTGTTGGTACTAAGCAGGAGTAGATTTGAGGGGCATCACTGGGGTTTGGGGAGCTTCCCCAAAGTAGTTCCATTTGATAGGAAGGAAGAAAGGCTGTCCTGTCTGTCACTGTTGCAACTGAATCCACGCACAGTAAAAGAATGGGTGTGGAGTTTGTGACTGTTCCATGCGCTTCTTGGAGAGGGCTTTGCATGGCCTTAGAATGTAGATTCTGTGAAGCTTCCTGTGTAACTCTGTTTCCTTTCCCTTCTCCATCAAGGAAACTCAACCCTTGCTACCTCTTGTCTCAGCCCTGTTGCTGCTGTGCTTTTGAGAGATGGCAGATTGAATGTTTGTGCAATTCCTGTAGGAACGGGAATTCCCCAAGCCCCTGCCAGCAGAAATGAGAGCTGGCTACTTGATGCATCTTGACAAGGGCTGATGCTCCCAGCGTGGGCATCCAGTGCTGTCTTCTCTCTTACTCTGCATTCCAGGATGGAGCTAACGAAGCAGCTTGCTAAAATTACATCTTGGATAGGAGGGAGATGGCTTGGGAGACTGTAAAGCAGGCAGGCTTTTATTTTTGTATTGTTACTCCTCTTGAAGGGCCTGTGAGATCCCAGGCTCTTCTTTGTCTCCCTGTCACTTCAATTATTGTGTGACAGGCATTAGTTTCTGCAGCAGGAAAATTGGTGGCTCATCTGCTGGAAGGCAGGTATGGATAAACAAGGTGGAAATCTCCCCACAGGCAGAGTTCACATGCCAATTTAAAATTGGCTTCCCCTGCGGAGAGATGGGAGAGGAGGTTAACCCTGACGTGCTTAGGAGGGCGTGAGTTTTTCACTTTGACACTTAAATGGCTTGAGTCTGGTTTTGGGCGTGCAGCTTGCTTTGGAGAAAGTCCCCAGGGGCTTGGAGTGCAACATATATGGGAGTGGGCAGCAGATTGTGTCAGAGGAAATGGGCTGATGCAAAGACTGTAGTTGGAGAACTGATGATACTGGACGCTGTCATACATTTAAGCACAGATCTGAAAATAGTTTTCTACAAGACACAGGCTCTTTGCCTCCTTTATGCAGAGAGGAAAAACTGTAACTTTGGACAGACAAAGCTGAACCGCTGCACCAACTGAAGACGCATCTCTCCTCATTCTCCTCCCTCCACCACTGTATTGTAGCTCTTAAATTCTGGACCACAGCCCTGCAGGTACCAGGGGTTGTTTGAGTGAAATTATGCCTGGCCAATCTGATAGACTTCTACAGCGAGATGACTGGCTCAGTGGATGACAGGAGAGCAGCGGATGTTGTTTATCTTCTCTTTATCAAGGTTTTGGATACCATCTCCCATAACTTCCTCACAGACAAGCTGATGAATGGCAGACTAGATAAGGAGCCTGGGAGGTGTATTGACAACTGGCTGAGCTTCCAGACTCATGTAGTGATCAGTGGGTGAAATCTAAGCAGAGGCCACTAGTGGTGTACCACGGGGACTGATACTGGTTGTCATGCATTAATGGTTTGAATGGTGGTGCAGAGCTTGCAGATGATATGAACTTGGAAGGAGTGGTTGATACACCAGATAAGGGTCTTGCAGTTCACAGAGACCTTGACAGGTAACCATGGCAGATGGAAACCTCATGTAGTTCAACAGAAAGGCAACGTTGTGCACTTGAGGAAGAATAACTCCATAATAACAACATCCTGGGGGCTGCCTGGAAAGCAGCTTTGCAGAAAAGGACATGGACAACAAGTTGACCAAGAGCCAGTGATACCCCTTTGCAGTAAAGAAGCCAAGGGCAAGCTGGGCTGCATTTGGCAGAGCTTTGCCAGCTTTGACTGTAGTCTTTGCCCTCAGCTGAGCAAGAATAAGACCAAAGCTGGAGTGCTGTGTCTAGGTCAGGACTCTCCAGGATGAGAGACATGAACATCCTGGAGTTTTGTTGTTTTGTTTTTCTGTGAGGGTTGCTGAGCTCTGGCACAGATTGCCCAGGAAGGTTGTGAGTCTCCATCCTTGGAGATATTCAAAAGCAATCTGGATATGGTCCTGGGCAGCTGGCTTTTGGTGGTCCTGCTTAGTGACTGTCAGAGCTGTCTTGCAACCTGAACCATTCTGTAAATAAAGAGGCTGAAGCCAGTTTTTCCTCGGTGGTGCTTAGTGGCAAGATGAGAGGCAATATGCAGAAAATGAAGTACAGGAGGTCCTAGTTAAGCATTAAAAAAAAACCAACAAACAAACAAAACCCCACCAAAACCAACCCAAAAACCCCCGCGCTTTTATATGGTGAGGCTGGAATAGGTTGCTTAGATAAAAAATGGAGTGTCTGTTTGGAGATGCTCAAAATCTGACTGGACATGGCCTTGAGCAACCTGTTCTACTTGAACCTGCTAGATGACTTCCAGAGGCCCCTTCCAACCTTAACTGTTTCATGTCCAAGTGCTTCAGTCCAGCTTCTGCAGAAAGTTGGGCAGCTTGTCTGAACTTGGCATTAAGCAGACTTTGCTGAAGTGGCTTAATTAGGCTGTCTCAGCCTGTCCCTCTGGTGACCGACAGCCGAGGGGAAGCTGCCAGCAGGCCCAGCAAAGCCCTGTGAGCTGGCCCAGGGCAACTTTAGGATGATCAAAGCAGGTGCCTGGAGGCTTTTGCTAGAGCCTGGGAGAAGGAAACATGGGGTGGATGGAGTGATGTGGTGGGTGCAGAGCTGCTTCTCTGGTTTGCGCTCTGGCAGTAAAAACAGTAAACTGTGTATCTGAGCACTCTTCCGACTATCCACGTGGAAACCGTCTGTGAGCTTGAGATTTGCCAAAAATCCTTCTCCTTCCTGTCTGCTAGTGGTTATAGCTTAAGCCAAATTGTTGGCTTTTGACATTTTCTGGCCCTCTAGTCCCTCATTATCGCCTTTCCACCCTGCCACAGGATTCCTAGACACCAGGCATCCTCTGCTTCAGTCTGGCTGTTCGCTGATCCCTTCTGCGCAGCCTTGAGATGGGAACCACATTTTCCTGCCTTCCCACACATCCTGACCAGCTCCCTTCCACCTTCTGGGAGACTTTCAAACCCTCTGGTTGCATTTCCCCACTTGCCCAGCGGCGTGTTAGAATCCCACAGAGCCCCACGCCTTTCCCTTTAATATGTCTGACCTCGGGGATCAATACTACTGTTTTGGCCAAAGAAATAACCATGCATAACGAGGTTTATAGCATCGATTCCCTAGGCTAGGGCTCTTTGTTTTCACAAGCCACCAAGCTTGTCCCTCCCTTCCAAATAACCTGGATTGACAAATAAAATGTAAAAAAATCAATAGTCGTCTCCATGCTTTTCTGGCCTGGGGCCATCCATGTGACCTGAACGCCCTCCCTTTCCTCCTCGTCTCACCCTCTAGCAATCAGTGTGCTCCATCCCCACCTCACTGGGCTGGTTGGGGTCTGATGATGAATGTGTCGCTGCTGCAGAGAGGGACTAGAAATTATTTCCTACTCAGGAGCATGATTTGAAAGCACTGGGGACAGGGAGGAGCTGTAGGCTGCTTTTGAGGTGCTCAAAAGTATGGGTGGGCAGGATAATTCTCCTCATCAGCCCCCTCAATGGTTGTCATCAGATATGCAAATGATTACCAATTGTTGGCTGATTTTTATTTTTAAAATTGAGATCACCTCCCTTGATTGCCACTTGTTATCCCCTGATGGGGGTCTCTGGGACTCTGCCCCGGATGGAGTGGTTTTTTGCAGTTTTTATCATCTTTCTCCTGAGGTCTGGCGCTGCCAGGCTGGGGAAGGGCATATTTGTATCGCTGCTCGTTTTAGAAGCCTTTTGCTCCTTCCCATATCACAGCTTCAGAGCAGCACAATGCACATCGTGTACCCTGTTGCCTGCCCAGGGCAGCGGGGACCAAGGCAGATTCTGGCTCTTGACTGATTTCAGCAGAAAATAGCTTTCCTCTGTGCCACACGGAGCCTTTTAGGGGAAGCGAAGAATGGAAATTCTCATTGATTCACATTACCCTTTTCCCACTGAAGCTGGAAAAAGCAGAGAGTGGAGGAAAAGGCTTCCATAGTTTTTGGTCATAATTACAGTTTGTTAAGTTTTAAGGCAGTAACGGTTCTTCTTAAATAAAATCAAACCTGAGATGCCACCCTGGAGTCCCAGTCACGTGCGCTTATGTAAACTTCATCTCCATTTTCTTCTTTCTGCTACATGAGCTTCATACCTTCTGTTTTGGAAATACTCCTTTCCCCAACCATTATCATTAAACAAGCTCTGGAAAAACACAACAGCAAAGGTGCAGGTCTGCATTTTGACATTACATACTAGTCTGCTGGGCATCCAGCTGTACCCTAGAGCTTGTGTGTCCTCATCGTTTTGGTGAGCAGGGTTCTGGGAAGGGGCCAGTTTTTCTCCAGGTCCCTTGCTATAAAGCGAAATGTCTCCATGGAGAATAATATATATTTATTCAATGGCTGTTCAGTTATCGTTGGTACAAGTGACACCAATGGGAAATGGGTTAGAATAGAAACCTTGCCTGGCAAGGGACTGTTTGTGAAAAGGGCTGGTCTCTCTGCTTTCTGGGACAGCTATTTCAGTGACAGTAAAAGGGTAATGGATTTGGTGTAAGTGACATTTAGTCTCACTATTGAAAAGCTGCTCACCTTAAGGGATGGCTCCAAAATACACTCAAGCTTTGTAGTATGCTCTTTCTGACCATGAGAGGCATGGGTCTGAAGAGCAAACCTCTGGTTTCTTGTGCTGTTGCCTGTGTTGGTTTCCTTTTAGCTTACGCTTCTGTGGCATTTTTCACGCTCATGTCTCTAAAGCTTTGAGCCTGCTTGGCGTTTACTCTCTATCTGCCCTTTGCTAGGGTATTTAAGCAAGCTGTGGGACAGTGGTCAGAAGAGGCAAGCTGGAACCAGGATTTCTGGATAGTCTTCTCAGCTCTGTCACCAACTGCGTGACCTTAGTTGAGTCATTGGGTATCTGTTTTGTTTTGTGACGTGATCATCTTTACACTCAGTTTTTTCTCTTGTAGGTTTTCCAACAAGTGGATTTCAACAAGAAGCCAGGACGGATGAGCGCTAAGCCTATAAACTTTGCAGTGATCTTGAAGCTTTCCAATGTCAACCTGCAGGAGAAGGCCTTCCGAGTAAGTGGAAACCCCGGTGGCCAACAGTGTAGCAAACTGCCCTACCAGTATGCTTTGTGTTCCTGTCCCGTAAAGCTGGAGACTGATTTCCCAATCTGATTGCTGTAGGGCTTAGTTCCTATCTGATATCTCTATTTCTGCTTCCTCTACCCAGGATGGACTCATTGAACAGCTCTACGACCTGATGCTTGAGTATCTCCATTGCCAAGCCTACAGCATTGGATTCCCAGAGTTGGTTCTCCCCACTGTCATTCAGGTAAGGTGTAAGACACTTCTCAGTCATGCTATGAATGTGCAGAGTGGGGTGAAATCATTTAAGCTAACGGTGATCTCAAGGTGGGCCTCACAATGTGAGGAAAGAGCCGTTTACCTTTCCTTAATTATAATTTTTCTTTGCGTTTGGGGGAATTCTTGGGGAGAAACAGAAGCATCGCGTCTAATTAGAAGCCTAAAGGCAGGTGAAAGTGGCTGGGGAGTTAGCCACTCTTTGGGGAGCCAAAGTGGAACAGAGTGCTGCAGAACTGCTGTAGAGGAGTGGTTTTGATTAGCAAACACAGATGAGTTCTTGGCAATTCAGGGTTCTCCGAACCTGTGTATTGTCTCAGAGCAGTACCCGTGCTCTGTGAGCCCGTGTTTCTGTGCCTCACGGCCTCCCTCTCCTGCTCTCCACAAGATGGCAATCTTCCCTCCTTTCACAGCCTCTCCATCAACGGGGGCACTTTCTCCCCAAATCCCTCCACGTACAATTCCCATCTCCATCCCTCCTCCTTGCTGCACCGAAGAGCGGTGCTGCAAAATAGTCTCCTTTGCCTCTCCCCTGGCAATTCCACGCTGCAGGGTGTTTTTTCCCAGCTGCTTCATGTTTACATACTTCATTGTCTGCAATAAAACTGCCTGATGGTGCTGCGCGTGTGGGTGTGCTGTGCGTGTGGGTGTGCTGTGCGTGTGGGTGTGCTGTGCGTGTGGGTGTGCTGTGCGTGTGGGTGTGCTGTGCGTGTGGGTGTGCTGTGCGTGTGGGTGTGCTGTGCGTGTGGGTGTGCTGCGCGTAATCCTTCCCTAATACCTTGCTGGCTGGGTGGCTTCGCTTTTCGATGAGCGGCGACCTCTCTGCTTGGAACGTTAAGATTTCTCTGTGCAAACGTGTTGGAACTTGTTCCCTCCCTTCCTCCTAATCCTCTCTATTTTTAACTCGTGAGGGGCAGGTGCTGTACAAGTTTGGCAGAGGGCTGCTGCCGTATCCTCCATGGGGACAAGAACCTCTGCTTCGCTTTCATAGAATCATAGAATGATTCATGTTGGAAGGGACCTTAAAGATCATCAAGTTTCAACCCCTCTGCCCTGGGCAGGGACACCTCCCACTAGAGCAGGTTGCTCAAAGCCCCATCCAGCCTGGCCTTGAACCCCTCCAGGGATGGGGCAGCCACAGCTTCTCTGGGCAACCTGGGCCAGGGTCTCACCACCCTCACAGCAAAGAATTTCTCCCTAATATCTGATGTAAATCTCCCCTCTATCAGTTTGAAGCCATTAACCCTCGTCCATCGAGAAGCAACATCTCAGCTGGGACCCCCCTGGCTGCTCGGGGCAGGGGATGGGGGCAAATCTCCTTGTTTCTGCTGCGTGCAATAGGCTGGCATCTGTCAGGCGTGGGGCTCTTGGCTGTGTCCCTGCAGCCTGGCACAGACCACTGCCTGGCTGGCAACGGGCTGCTTTGGCTAATGTGAGCTGACAGGCTCTCTCTGTGCGAGGAGAGCAGCTCCTGCTCTCGCTTCGTGTGCTTCTCGCTTATCGGCGGCGAACAAAGCCCTTTCCTCTCCGCCAGCAGCTGTCGAGAGCATCGAAGCTGTCGGAGCCGATGTCTCTAGCTGGAATGAAAAAGGGCTGAGGGCCCTCTGGCACCGAGCACCCTGTGGCTTCCAAACACGCCCTGGGACCAGCCTGGATTTCTGCGGAGAATTAATGCTATCGGATTCCTGTTTGGCTGCCACTAACCACAGCCTCGTGGCGTCTGCTGGGCTGGGGTGCTGAGGTTAGCTTCCCAAAATCTCCCAAGTCTTCGGGAAAGGGTGTTTGGGGGGGGGGAGGAAGGTTTTTCTCCTGGAGTGGTTCCAGTTAACTGTAAAAATCCATCTGTCCCGATTCTTCCTCCCCGATGAGCTCACGCTTCTCTCAGTGCCGTGTCGCAGGGGCTGTGTTCCAGCTGGCGAGGGTTGCCTTCCTCGTCTTCTGGTCAGCGGCTTTGGGAGAAGCTAGGCTGAACTGCCTTCAAGCTGAACTCTCAAACCTCCTTGCCTGGAAGGCAGGAAGCACCCGGGGAGATCAAAGGAAAAGGAGAGCCAGTAGGAACCAGGAGACAGTTCAAAGGCTTCTGTTCTGCCCAGCCACTGGGACGACCCCATGGTGGTCACTGCCTCCACGGGCTGGTAAGGAGCTCCGAGCTCAGAAGAGGCTGCCTTTTCCCTCCTCAAGAGCCTGGAGAGGCAGAGGTGGAAGGTTAAAGGGAGAAACTGGGCAGGCATCAATAAGGGGTAGGTTCTGCTTTGCCAGCAGCCACTTCTACTGCTACTTGTTCTATGTCCCCTCTGCTTTTTGTGAGTGAGGGATTGGGCTCAATTTGGGTTCCCTGGAACACACACCCCCAGCTGCTTCAGGTCATTTATAGTTCCCTGCGTCGTTTACAGTAAGAGGAGCTGGTTTTTTGCTGTGGTCTCTGCTGGTATAAACCATTGGTGTTTAAGGCTGGCAGTTCAACAGAATCAATCCCACTAATCACAGAGCTGCTTAACTAGGAACCAACGTGAGATGTTAATGACATATACGCACGCACACACATGCACGTTCTGATTGTTTTATTCCTAAAATATATGGGTTTTGTATTTGGCACAGTGGAAAAAGGCACACAGAGTCTCTTTCTCTCTCTCTCTCTCTCCTCTATCTTCTTTTACCTTCTTGGTTGTTCCCTCCCTCTTAACACAGGCCTGAGATCTCATTACATTTCGTTAATATCTGTGGCAGATAGTGGTGGGACTGTGAGGGATTGCAGGGGTAGGAGAGAGGCGGGGGAAAGAAGAAATGAAGCATATGGCTGTGAGAGCGAACACACAACACCAAACTGCACAGATAGAGCCTGAGATTTTGCAGGATTTCTGGTGACACTTCTGCAACGGAAGAAAAATGATAATGTATGTGGCAGCGGATGAAATGGATCTGGGGCTGCAGCTGTGGGGATCAAGCGAGATAAATCAAATGACAAATGCATCCCTCAGTGGAGATAAATATGCAGCACCTATAAAAAATAAATATTTTAGAAAGGGGGGGTGAGGATAGGACAGCTTTCGCCAGTAGAAGAATAGTTTCGCTGATGGTTCCTTTGTACTTGTTTGATGGGCTGTTTGCTTTGTGGAAAGGGGGAAAGATTCATTTTAACTCCCATTTGCCTGAGTTGGATCTAGGATGGCAGGTGGGTGTATGCTGGGGATAATGGGACAAGAGAAGCCCTTGCTGCTGGGTAACGGGGGACATTCTCCACGTGTGTCCCAGGCAGCAGATCCTGCAGCAATATACCCGTCAGGAGAGCAGTGTCCTGACAGAGAGGGGCTAGGGCTGACTGTCACCTCTTGATTAACATGTAATACCTGCCCACTTGGCACGTAAGATCAAGCCAACGTGTAGGCTTGAAAGGAGGGAGACATCTTGCTCCTTCTCCCAGCTCTGTGTTGAGGCAGAACACTTGAAGCCATAAGTGGAGAAGGCAGAATTGTATTTGCTGACTAGAAACCCTTTGTCTCTATCATGAGAGCATCTGTAGGTCCCAGCTGAGCTGAAGGTTCAATTGTGGTTAACCATTTTCTTTTGTCTTGTCAGATCCCTTTCTCTAAATCAAGTGCCTGGGTAGTGTGTGTGTAAATATATATGGCTCTAGAAAAGAGCTTGGCCCGCAGAACTGGGACAGCACACCAGAGACTTCTCTTGGGGTTGGTGAAAACTGTTAGCAGACAGTGTAGTAGACTGGAATTCAAGCCACGAGTCAATCTGGACACCCCTATCTCTTTTTCTGTCATCAACAGTATCCACTGCTGCCTTTATTTTGGATGTGTCAGAGCCATGCAGTGGTGTTGGAGGCTGGTTTGTATTGGGAGGGGAAATCTTTGGGGTGAGAAAAGAGGTTTGCTTGAGATTAAAAAAGAAAACACAAGAACGTGCTCTGTTTGCAATGAAGGCTGATTGTCTGAGAGTAACGAAGTGCGTTTCGGGCACGGAGAGAGGGCAGGAGCAGATCCTCTGTGAGCAGGATGGTCCTTCCCCTTTCAGGCAGCAGCAGGGTTTGTGGTTTCCTGGCGGACTGGCGCTTGTCCTGAGGGTTACACATAAGGCTTTGGGTCTAAAAGAAAGAATTCTCTAGGAACATGCTGCACAAGTTGACCACAGGGAGGGTATTCTGTAAATTTTTGTGGGGTTTGCGCCCTTGAAAACTCAGTGGTGCCAGTTGGAGTTGGGTTGGTAGAGTCAGACATTAAGCAAACTTCACCCTATGTGACTCTACAGATGGCCATCTGTCCTGACCCACAGCTCTGCTGCTTAGCACCACCAAGTTTTCCCACCGAGCTATGCCCAAGATCCTTTACTCCCACTCCACAGACACTGCCACCCCAATTTTAAGTCTCTTCTCCAACTCTGCCTTCAATCCCAGCCACCAGTCTCATCCACAGCCTCCTGTATTTGGCGTTCCCATTCCAGTATCGACTGGTGTTCTTAACCCACAGCTTTCCCCATTCTAATCCTGGCTTCCCTGTGCTTTTGACCCTCTAGAATCCGCAGGGATTCACTGTTACACCTGGTCTCTGTGCATCTGGTTCATGGTCCCTCTTAAATTTGGCTGAGCCTGAGACGGTGCTGTTGTAACTCCAATGGCAGCTGGAGCTGAGGCCCAGAGAGCTTGAACTCCACTGATATATTTATAATTTTTTTTCAGAAAGAAGTAGCATTAAAGGGTGCAAAGAGCTGTTTTTGAGCAAGGTCCCTGTGCTGGGTTGTGTACAAACATCTGCCCTGTCACTGGAGCTCTTTACAGCCTCCCAGCCCCAGGTGGCAGGACCCGGAGGGTTGAGTACGGGTGATAACTTTGGAATATGGTGTGAATTGAAGGGAAAAGACACCCCGTGCTGTCTGTCACTGGGGTGGGGGGGGTGAATGTGTTTTTGCTGATGGGACCTCTTTATGGAAACTCTGACATTGCTTTCATTCTTCCTCTCCTTTTCCTCCTCCCAGCTAAAATCCTTCCTGAAGGAATGCAAGGTTGCCAACTACTGCAAGCCTATCCGGCAGCTCCTGGAGAAACTGCAGGAAAATTCTGCCTACATCGCCAGCAGGCGTCAGAAAGCTGCCTTTGGTGTGGCCAGCAGGGAATCTGTGGTGAGTCTGCTCCTTCCATTTGGGCTTCCTGGAAAGACAGTCAGGCTCCAGCTGCTGGGCTTGAGCGGGTGGCAGCGGGAGGAGGGACGCCGAGATCGTGGAAACGGGGGTGTGTGGGGTGGGTTCACAAACAACTGAACTCGGCAGGGCTGGGATGCTATAGCTGGCAACACTCTGCAGCCAAGAGCCTCATGGAAAACACAGTCCATAAATTACACCCTTCTATTATTTATAACACACACACACACACACGCATGGAAGCGCCTTGCTTTGCTGGGGCATCTCCTTTACTGAGAGGTTTCTTTGTTTTCATCATCCTGTTCCTGATTTGTAGGTGCCAGTTTGTGCCTAAAATGATAGGAGGGAATTCGGCCACCTCTATAAATGTGTTGTTTCTTCCTGGTCTGCGTTGACCAGCCTCCAGTAGTGTAGAACCAAGGGGTTGGCAGACTGATATGTGGCAGTTGAGGATCCTGGGGCAAACTTTTTCCCGTTTTCCTGGGCCCTTGTGGAGGCACAGCTTTTGAATCAGGAAAGTTATGAGCCATAAGAACATCCTGGGCACTGCAGTCACTTCTCAGGAGAGAGGCTGGTGTGTTCTTCTGTCTGCAGTCTGAGCATCCAGCCTGCTGAGAAAATGTTGAGCGTGTTCAACACCCAGAAAAGTGGCAGTTAAACATCAGGATTCTACCTTAGTGATGAGATGAAGAGGAGTGACATGAAGAGGATGGTGGAAACCACCCCCTTATCTTAGGAAATGAACCTGTAGCACAGCTAGAAGATGGTGTGTTGGCTAATAGCTGGCCATATGGCTAACGGGCTGAGAGAGGCTGCCTTTCTCCTGACTTCCCCTGCTCCAGGAGCCTGCCTGCTCTGAGCCAGGTCCCCCTAGGGATATTGTCAGGACATTCCTTTCGGTGTCCTTGCTTGAAGCTTTTTTGCTTTTGTTTTGTTCCATCCTTTACAATCCAGGCCCTATATAAATGAAGCCAAAGGGAAGGCAGCCTTGTTAATGAAGCTTTGTTGGTGTGTCCTTTGGGTTGGACATTTTATCTTCATCCAGCTCAGCAGCCTTTGCAAGCCTGCGTGTGTGCATGTGTCTCTGCCTGAGAGGAAGGAGGGGGTCTGACTCTTCCTCACCTGGCAGGAGAGAAGGGAAGATATTTGCCTGCAAGGTAATTGATGGGTCAGAGTGGTCTCTCAGTGGCCACATGGTGTCATCAGACAGTCTGGAGTTGTGCATCACTGAAATCTCCACCTGTTGGCACGGAGCTGGGCATGGAGCAGAAGTTGCAATGCAGACTAATTTGTCTTCACACACGCAGGGGCGGGAACTGCAGGAGAATTAGCCTTTAAAATCCTGACATATCAATGCCAGGACACAGCAGTGCTCTTCTGGGATGGAGGGGTTGGTGGAACTGGGTTTGAAGTGGCTAAGAAGTCTTAGGTTCTGTAAATGCCATTCTGGGTCAGACTGTTTTGCTAAAGGGATTGTGCTTCCCGTCTGGAGTGCAGGGGTTTTGTTGTTGTGTATTTTTTGCGGGCTGTGACCATCCACCCGCTCTGCAATGGTAGGGGTTTCAGCCTCTAGGGCTCTGCGTGGAACAGATGGGCTGGAGAAGGTCGTTTGGCTAAATAAAACAGGGCTTCCAGCAACTCCGCCGCTGTCTGCTTTTCCCAGCAACTCTGGCTGCAGTCCCTCGTGGAAGAGCTAAATGATTATTTTAACATCTCGCTGCCTGTGTGTCTCCCGGTTGACATTGGTGCACCTGCTTTCCCGGGGACATCTGGGTGGTTGAGTGGCAGGAATCAGGCAGGGCTGGCTCCCCCGGAGCCGGGGGGCAGCAAGAGGCAGCCTGCCCGGGGTGAGGGGGGGCTGGTTCAGGGAAACAGGCACCAGTTTGCCAAGACTGTTTGGAGACGGCTGTTGTGCCGTTAAGGGGATAGAGCAACAGCGTGAAGCGCTGCTCAGAGAGGGGGTCTGTGCAGGCTGTGGTTTTGTACATAGAATCGTAGAATGGTTCGGGTTGGAAGGGACCTTAAAGATCGTCCAGTTCCAACCCCCTGCCCTGGGCAGGGACACCTCCCACCAGACCAGGTTGCCCAAAGCCCCATCCAGCCTGGCCTTGAACCCCTCCAGGGATGGGGCAGCCACAGGTTCCCTGGGCAACCTGTCTCACCACCCTTAGAGTGAAAAATTTCTTCCTGAGATCTCATCTAAATCTCCTCTCTTCCACTTTGAAGCCGTTACCCCTCATGCCCTTGTAAAAAAAGTTCCCCCTCCAGCTTTCCAGTCTTGTCCTATGGGAGAAGGGAGCCTTTCTCTTCCTTGGGTCAATGGGAAAGCAGTGCTCCTGGGAGCAGAGCAAACAGCCCCCTCAATGCTTGGGTGGGGTGGAAGAGCCACAGTGGCTTGTCTTCTCTGGTTTTGTGCCCAGGTGGCCCTGTGTTTTCCTCCTTTGCAAGCACATGGTGTAGATTCCCAAGAAGGGCCAAAGCTCCCACAGAACCTGGGCTTCCCAGGATGATTTTGGAGGGTCCCTCGAAGTCTGGGTTGGGTTTGCCAGCCTGTCTCCAAGATCTGGGGGGCATTGGCACTTCTCATGAGCAAACACTGCCAGAAAAGGGAAGGGAAGGAGGGGGATGAGGGAAAGGGAGGTTATTTCTGTGTCCCCCTTGCCAGCGAGAGCAATTGAAAGCAAATGCTCTCTGGTATTCACATCCCTGCATTTGTGCCTGCTCCACTGTAGGGAGCAGAGCCAAAATTCTGAGCTAGTTCTTCCATGCAACATGCTGAAATGTTGCTTTCATAGGGGGGAATTACAGAGAAATAGGTTTAAATGAGGGGAATAAAGGTTGTGAATGTGATCGGATCTGCACTCCTGAGTAGCTGGCGTGCTTTAGAAAGCTGGATTTTACCTAAGGGTCTATATTAGATTAATTCTAAAGAAGGAACAGGCTGGGGATTGAATTTAGTGCTGTGGAGGGAGCACGGTGGTGCAATGTTGAACTTAATGTGGAGGGACTGTGGAGAGATCCCTCCTTGCATCCCAGAAACTATGCCATGGAGGGGTAGGCACACCAGGTACGCCCTGGCAGTATTTAAAAGATGGGTAGACATAGTGCTTAGAGATATGGTTTAGTGATGGGTTTTGTCAGTGTTAGTTTGATGGTTGGACTAGATAATCTGAAAGGTCCCTTCCGACCTAGACAATTCTATGATTCTATGGTTCTAAAATTCCCATTGAGGTGTTCTGACTAGAAAGATGGGAATGTTTGAATGGTCTTTTTTTGATCTCTGGGTTCCAGGACACTTTAAAACCAAAAGAGCTGTATCGGACAGAACAAATAGACTTTTGCCCTCTGCAAGAAGAGTCTTTCTAAGAAGCTGTCCGTACCCAGCAGCATCAACAAATGGCCTGCTTACAGCTGGCAGCCCGCTACGAGCCTCATCTATAAATGGGGTGACTTTGTACCCCTGGGGAATTACTCCCCTTGCTGTCGTGGTGTGTCAGACTGGCAGTGAAGCTGTGCTGTCTGCTGCCTGGCGTCTCCACCAGCCCATCGGCCGTGCTTTCAGGCCGCCTGCCGGGGAGGAGACCGGAGAGCAGCCTCCGGCTCCAGCCGCGCAGCCCTGGAGCCGTGGTACACACAGTCCCAGGGGAGGGGTGGGTTGTGAGTCTGGGACCCGTGATTACCAGAAAGGGCCTGTTTGGCTTGATGCGGTATTGATAGCGCCTGTTGGAGGATGCAGAAATAGATTCCGTGCCATTAGAGGGCAGGTGACACACGCTGGTCGCCCTTTAATTGCCCAAGTTCAGCTCCTGGTGCCAGCTGCAGAGACCGCACATCGTCTCCGCTTCCCTCCCAGGGATGGGCCACATCGAGAGCCGACACACACTGATGTATTTCACTTTACAATGTATTGTTTCTGGCTGTAAGCTGGGAGCTCTGCGCTGCCATCCTTTGCAGAGACCTGCTCTTTCTCTCTCGTTCATACAGCACTCTTTAAATCAACTTTTTCCCACACCTTGGCTCACAGGCTGCCGCCGACACACTGTTAACTCCCCGCTTTTGGGGCTCAGCTCCCCAGAAGCAGTTGATTTGGGATCTGCTGAAGGATATTTGAGCTGGTTTTTGATTATCTGGCCTTTTGCTCCCACCCTCAGACAGAAACATTGTGTACCCACAGCTGCCCGTATAGAGCTCTGGATTTGTTCTCAGCCCTGGATTCAGGATACTCTTTTTGGATCTGAGTTGACCCTTGAGTGTATCTGTGATAACTTTTGTTCCTCTTGCTCCTTCCCATCCTCCTTTGCCTGTTTCTACTCCTGCCTGTAAGCAGAAAGGCATTAGATTGACTTTTTACCGTGGCGTAACGCAGAGCCTCTGGGCACTGTGGTAATCCACTTAACAGGTACAGTTCTGTGTGGGTTTTAAGTTAAAGAGATGTTGGCAGGTTAAGAGGAATGTATTTTAATAGGACGTACCACCACCCTTCTTTCAGCACCAACATGCCAAATGACTGAAAAGAATTTTTAACCATTTAATTTGCTTCCCACCATCTATGGTGTTTGCATCTCCTTATTCTCCCAGCTTGGACAGCGGAAACGGGCTCGGTGCTTCTTCGTGCTCTGCTCTCTCGAGGTTGGGATGAGTCCAGGACCCTGCAGGGGAATGTTTGTTTCAAAAATAAACCCTTGGCTGAGACGAGGGGAACGGGCAATCAGACAACTTTGGTACTTAGATCTTGTAAATGAGGTTTTTCTGAATTAAAAAGCAAGAACTGAGCAGGTGATCAAATGCCTCCATTGAAGAAGCAGAGGGAAAATACTGTCCTGGTAGATCCTCTGATCTGTCCCCTTGATTCCTACCTCCAGGTTTCAGTTGAACTAGTTTCTTTTTCATTACAGTAGGCTGCATCATCTGACTTGACTTCTGTGTCAGTGTCTTCTCACTAGAGCTAGAGTAGAAGTGAATGTTCAAGGACAAGGTACTAGGATCCCAGAAGGCACTGAGCTGATTTTGAGAGAGCCTGTTGTGAGATCTCAACAATTCTGAGAATCAGACCTTTTATAGAAGGAAGAAATAGGTATCTGGGAACCCACATTTTCCAGTCACCATGCTGAGGAAATTTGGTGATCTTCCATAAGCTAAAGGATCTTCTGCACTACCATTTAGATGCTCCTTTTTTTGTGGATTTTATGCTGTCCTTCAGTGCCATTGCTGTCCCGTGCTTTGGTGTCACATAAGCTGCTGCATTGGCCAGCCTGTCCATTTCATCTTTTGGTTTTCTTGCATTCCTAGTCATGGGTGCCAATTTCCTACCCAGAGGCTGGGAAAAGGTGGTTTGGGAAAGGGTCTTCACCTCTGCTCCTGACCCCCTCCGTTTCCCAAAGTTGTACTGGAAAACTGCTTTGAGAACCCTTCTTAAACTTGCACCCCCTCTCTCCACAGGAGCAGTGGGAGAAGCAGGTCAAAGAGGAGGGGACACCTCTGACCAAGTATTACACTCAGTGGAAGAAGCTAAGAGAGAAGGAGATACAACTGGAAATCAGCGGCAAAGAAAGGGTAAGAATGACATTTTTCTAACTTACTGGACATCATCTGTGCCACGGGAAGGCAGGAGAGCCATGACTTGGTGGCTGCTCAATAGGGTAACACTGTCTGAGCAGCTGGGGCAATGGATGTTACTTTTGGAAGGAGCATCTGATGTAATTCTGAAGTTTAAATTGTACACAGTTCTGGTTTGGTGTGTTCATCTCCGCATTCATGGGCTTTCTCACATTCCTTTGGGCAGTTTGCATCGTTTCTTGTGCATTGCATTGCTTTCCTGGTAGTAAACCAGAGTGGGTACAGCTCCTGTAGGCCTTTAGCTCTTTCTCCAGCTCTGCAGAACACGGCTGGATCACCACACTAAAACCCAAATTTGCAAGAAAATCGAGGGGGGAAGGAAGATGCCTCACTTTTTAGCCAAGGGAATATCAGGGATGAGTTTTGTTTTGTGTTTTCTCATTTCACCCATGTGGGGGTTGCGAGGTGGGACCTGCTGTCTGGACAGAAGAGCTCAGGCTGCCGTTTCCCACATCTCCTGCCCAAGGGAAGGCTCCTTGGCCAGTCCTCAGGGCACTGCGCTCCGGGATGCAGAAGGTGGGGGCAGGAGCTGGCTTGCATTAGGAGTCTAAAGGAAAGCTGTCTCGATGCTAATGCAATGAAAGTGGCTGAGCTCGGCTCTTGGCCAGGGAGCAGGAAATAGATATAATTGGTGTCTCCAGCGTATGGTGGGGAACAATTAAAATAATCGATGGGGACATGAGGATGATTGGCTCTGAGCCAAGTCCCAGAGCGTGGCAGAAGACCTGGGAGATCCTAGAAATGCTCGGTATCCTGTACCAGCCTGAGATAAGGAAAGGAGGCTGAAATTCCCTGGGGCAGCCGCGCAGAGGGAACAAAAAGCAGGGTTGTGTTCTGGGCAAACCCAGCAGGAGAACCTGGCCTTTGCGGAAAGAAAATCAGGGAGGGGGAGCTGTGATTGGGGCTAGGTTCTTGCCCAAAACTGGCCCTGCTGGTGTGAGCTGGCACTTTCCTGGTACAGAAGCAGCTATCACAAGGGGAGAGGAGCAGCCCTCGGTGTAGACAAAGCCCCGACTCATGTTAAAGGGAGAAGGGGAGCTGGAGCTCCTGGGGATGGCCAGGACCAGCTGAGGTGGAGTGCTCCCCTTGAGGGATATTGCTCAAGAGGGTGACTTCTGAAACCAGGGGAAGTCTGAAGGGCACTGACAAGGACTTGTTTTCTCTTGGAGAAAGTGGGCTGAACAGATAAGCTGGAGGGAGAGAGAGAGGCAGACTTTGGAGTTAGCTTTCCGAAAGGCCTGTGGCTGCCTGACATCTTTGCTTGGTGAATGGGGCTGTTGTCTCTCTCGGTGGGGACTGCTGGCTTAATGATGCAGCATTGTGAGCCCCAGCAGGAGAGTGAACACCATGAGGCCCATTAGGGCTGGGAAAATCCATGTCCCATTAGCAGCCATTGGGGGGAAGAAATAATAACAGAAAAAAAATCAGCCTGGCTCTCAGCTGGTATGAGCTGCAGCTTGCCTTCTATAACAACACTGACCCCGTCTGCCCATTCCATTTGCTTTTCCCAATGGTTTTTAATGGGATGTAGACTAATGGGCTTCGTGAGACTCAGTAGATAGTAACCCTCTAGCTGGGGATTAAAAGACTGGCCCCCAAATTACCTAATTATTGCCACTGTGTGATGAACACAGGCTGTATCTGTGAGCTGTGGCTCATGCCTTTGGCTTGTGATCACTCTGCAGCCAGGAGGGTTTTCTGGTGCCTTTATTTTGAGATGCCCGTCTTGAAGGCACTCCTGGGGTGTCTCAGAAAGTTGGAGGCAGCACAACTCTGCACGATTCAACATCAGGTCCTTTTTAATACACTCAGGTTGAGTTCAGCCAGTACTGATGTCACCCAAAACTGTGGGCTGCCTGTGGAAATGGGGGACTTTTCCTAAGCAGTATGAAAATACAAAGAAGTCCCAACTAACAACCTCTGCTCCCTGCTGTACATGCCCTGCACAGCAGAAATGTTTTGCAATGGTGAGATAAGTCTCTCTTTTGCTGCCTTGAATTGGAGGAGACTGTTCCCCATCACGTACATGAGACATTTTACTCATACACAGCTCCATTTCCATTTTAAACCTACTAAGTGATGTGTTCCGTGGAAACATCCCATGCTCAGGATGTGTGAGGAGGGAGCATAAGATCTTGGATGATTTTTGCATTTCATTTGCTGCTGCTGAGCAGTAACAGTGACCAGGGTCATGGAGAACAGGACTAGCCAACAGGGACTTGGGCAGTGTTGTCGAAACTGAGTTTCTGCTTCTGTTTGTGACACTTTGAGCCTCAACTATTTCCTAGTTAGTGCTGGACTCCTCTTTAACTGCTGCTGACGAGAGATGGCTGTCGCTGCTGCCAGACAGGGACTCTGTGGGGCTCTGGGACATGAGAGACCTTGACCCAAATGGAGCTACCAAAGGAGGGACATGGTGGTCCAGGTCTTGGGCTGCAGGAAGCCCCGGTGCTTTTCCCCAAGGCTGGGATGATGGCAGCATGACCTGGCTGAGGCACTTCCAGAGGCAAGGAATGTGTAAATTGACAGGGATCAGATAAGGGGACTGGGTCTGTGATCACAGTCGTTATAACACTGGGTTGGAAGCACAGCAGCTGATTTATTTTAGCTTCTGAGACAGAATCACATGGGGTTGGAAGGGACCTCTGGAGATCATCTAGTCTAGACCTTTGTGTTTTATTTCTGGAGCCTCTCATTGAATCAGTATTTCTGGAGCATCTCCCTCTACCCTCCCACCCTCTGTAAAGTTACATGCCAGAACAGATACGAGGAGTGAGGCATGAACCTGCCTTCTCCACCAGAACTGGTAGGGGATAAGGAAAACGTTTTCACCCTGGCAGCTCCCCTGCCCTACGATGGAGCTTGTGGGAGCATAACCACCCTAGAAAGAGGATGTCATTAGGTCAGCCGAGGGCAGTTGGGCAGTGAGTCTGGATTGCTGCTCTTCCTGCATTTTGCTTCCCAAGTCTCTTTTCTGGCATTCAGGAACTGCTCTTTGGAAAGCCAGTCATGGGCTGCTTTCTTCAAGCATCTTCCCAGCAGAGAGATAGCCCGGCAGGTCTCTGCGGGGCAGGGGGAAGGAGAGGCATCTCCAAGTGGAAAAGAGCAGGTGGGAAAATGATTTAAAATTAGGACCCTGCCAGTGGTGGTTGGTGATTTTTCTCCCCTCTCCCCTTCTCTGGCCAGCTTCTGACTTTCCATCCTGGAACTGCAGGTTATTGCTTGTAAGTGCTCGGCTCCCAGAATCAATATTGCCCAGCTGGGGACCATAACCGTGAAACAGGCTGGGAGAAATTGCTGGAATTGGCTGCAGGAGCAAATGCCCGTCTCTGTGTCTCTCCTCATCTCTTCCCCCCATCCCCATCCTCTCACTCTTTCTCTCTCTCCACCGAGAGCTGCTTTTCTACATAGACTGTGCTTGGCCGCTCTTCCCGCTGGGGGAAGCTCACGGGAGGGTTGAAGTGGATGTGGTGGGAGAGGAGTGTGTTGAGGGGTGGTCCGACGGGTGGGAGAGAGCAAATGAGTTATTACTCACGGGGTGAATGTTTCCAAGCAAGCTAATGTGTGCTAATGCATGAGTGCTTCCCAGGAGGTGTGCAGCCGGGCACGGGCAGCGGGCAGCTGACGTTCCGAGAGCACTTGGGATTTAATTTGCATTCTGATTATCTTTGCCCTGCTGGCCTGAGCCCTTGCAAGTAAATCCTCCCCCTAATCCCCCTCCGGAGAGGTGTAAAGAGCAGTGAGGTGGTGTCAATTGCAAGTACTTAATGGCATTGATATTGGCTGTCTGCAGCAGCAAGGCTCTTGGCCCATTGATCTCCATAAGGGCTAGAAACTGGGGAAGACGTGGTGCAGACAGACCTTAAGCATCTTCAGCACCTCTTCAGCCGTTTAACCGTGCTGAAATCTGCGGCCAAAAAGACAGTGCCTTTGCTGTAGCTGTCACAGCTTTTGGCGTCGGTGGAAATCTGCTAATTCAGAGATGACCAGCACAGTCTGGCTCGATCGTGCTTGGCTGCCCAAGCTCGTAGGGACTGCGTGGCTTTCGGTCCAGAGATGTAGGACAGCCAGCTCGTCGTGGGTGTCTTGCATTTTTATCCATGGTAAGGTACCAGTGGTAGATGGCCCATTAGCAAAAGTAGTTTATTAGGTAAAGATCAATAGAGCAGTGGTGCTTTGTAACTGACTCGCAGATCTGTTGTCCCCTTACTTGGCAGCAGCCAGACCCAACTGTCCTTGGCAGTGGGGCTTGCACATACTGGACAAAGCCAAGTTCTTCTGTTTAAGCTCAGCATTTTATGTTTAAAAGTACAAATTAAGGTTGTTCTGACTGTTGGTTTTGTCTTTTTCCAGCTTGAAGACTTGAACTTCCCAGAAATTAAGCGTAGGAAGCAGAACGAAAGCAAGGAGGAAGATAAGAAGGAATTCAAGGACCTCTTTGACCTGGACAGTGACTCTGATGAGGAGAATGGTGGATTCCCTGTAAAAGGTATGGGGTTGGGGCTGGGCATACCTTCTCCTTGCTCAGAATTCTGTATGGTGTGGGTCAGTACGGCCCTGCCCTGAGGGGGATGAAATGCTGGCCATGTTCAGTTCCAAAGATAGACTGTTAGGAAGAGAGAGCACAGGATGATGATGCCTTTTGGAGGCATTTTAAAGTGACAGGCAGAAGGTAGTTGGAAGGCTTTTATCTTTCTCTCCCTCTCCTACTTTGTCACTCCAGCTCATTTTAAAGCCTTAGTCCTGCATTAGTCTTTTTCTGTACGTGACACATGCACCTTCCCTTAGCACCTTTCTTTTGTCACAAACACTGACCTCAACATGACAGCACAAGAACCTGGGGGATGTTTGGCTGAAGCAGATCCTGCTTTCAGAGGCTTTTCAAAGCAGTAGCCATGGTTCATACTGTAATTCCCAAAGAGTGAGTTCTCCTTGTGCTTATAACCTGTGCAGGTTCTGGGCTGAAGTCTCACCTTAGAGAATGTAAAAGTGTTTGCTGTCTTTCTGCACCATGAGTGGAGGTGCAGAAATCCATTTTTTGTTTCCTCACCTATAAAAGAAGAGTTAAGAATGTATTTTTAAGTGACAGCGTGCTGGGTCTTTGCTATGTACATCACTGCAAACAGTAGCTGTCGCAGGGGCTGGCTACAGAACAAGGATCTTTGATGGTTATCCTCTCTTTGCATGCACTTCTGATTTATTTATTTTATAGTGACTGATGTTGCAAGTATTCTTGACAAGCCAAGAAAGTTTAGAGCCTTCAGAGAAAATGGAGTGATGTCACTCTCTGGCTGTGACCACGAGGGGGCCACAGTAAATTGTGGAACCTGCCTCAAGTTCACTGTACAGTTTGAGGAAAAACTTAGGTGTTCTTTTTGTAATTTGGAACGTTTGGGATATCACAGATTTTCTAAATGCGTTGTCATTCATAGAAAAGGGAGACTTGCAGGAATACGGAATTTTCTTGTTTGGAAATTTAATCTACAGGTAAAGTCCTAGTTTGTTGTGCACATCATAAGGCATGAGGATAAATCTTGAGACCTACAAGCATTGTGTCCCTCATGGGCATCTGTGGCACAGGAGGAATAAAAGGTTGGAAAACTCTTGTTTGATAGCTCGAGGTTGAAGTGAGCGGAATTTTGTAGGAGACCTGGCAAAGAATGGGAGTGAGCACTTGAACCCACCAAGGTATTGAGAGATCTGTGTGACATCAGAGTGATTTGCTGAGGTATATCCTTGAGATCTGGAGTTGTCCTGTCTACCACGTGAGTCAGTGCCTTAGAAGAATCCCGGTGGGTTCAAAAAGGCGGTGATAACTGCAGTGTAGAACCAGGTTGCTGGGAGAAGGGAAACCCAGGGTCTCTTCTTGCGCTCCCCAGGAATTGACTTTATGTACACTTGGGGGGTTTGTCAGACTGATGGACTTCTGGATGTACATCGAGATCCTGACGAGATACATCTGTGATGCAAGTCACAATACAAGGTCTTTGGCACCTAATATACACAATTTCTACCTTGCTTGCCTGCTCGCTGTAGAAATCTGCTGAATATAAAGCTTTGCAACCTACTTGTTAGGTATGGTTCTCCCCTCACGGCTTCTTCGTGGGCTTGTGATGTCTGTCCACGAGGTTCTTTGGCAGCTTTGAGGGGCTGACATATATTGTGAAGAGAGTGCAAATGAGGACTAAGGTCCACGTGATATCAAAGGGCTGTCCCTGCTCTGTTTGTATGGGTTCCACAGCTGCATTATCCAGTCTGTGGTATCTGGTGGTATCCAATCTGTGGTATCTGGTGGTATCTGCTCTGTGATATCTGTTCACTGAGCACCATCATCACTCCAGTGTCAGTAATGGGTCTTGCCTTTCAACATTCCTGGGTCAGCTGCCTCTCTAAGGCCTTTGTTCTTAGTAGGGTGTTTTCTGGAGGGAGGCAACGGGCCCTGAAGGCAGCTTCCATCTCAAGGAGCGACTCTGCTGGGCCCCACCATGGATCCCGAGGCGCTGGGTGGAGATGGTGGAGCTCCGGGTCTGTGCTGTCGCGTAGGGTGAAGTCCCCTCCAGGCAGTGGTGTGACTCCGCAGTGGGAAAGGGACAGGGAGCAGGGAGGCTGGGAAAAGCGCCTGTGTCTTGGGAGATGCACACAATGAGCCCTTGTTCTTGCTCTGTGTGGGGTGTGAGATGTTCCCAGCCGCGCTGTGCATTCAGTAACTGTCAGGGCTGGCTGCAGATGGACGTCGGAGAAACCAGTGTTACAGTTCCCTGGGTCTTTGTGGCCATTGTCCTACCGGGTGGCCAGATGCAAGGGGATTTGGGAGGCCCTGCAGCTGCTGGGGCCTGGGTATTCGCTTCTTCACCTGTGAGGTTTGACGGCATCGCGGTTTCCTCTCCTCGAATAAGGCAAAAGGAGAGTCTGGGACAATGGAAGGACTTTGGTTCCTCTTGAATGAGCCTCAAACTACTTCCAGGAGAGACATGTTGAAGGCAGAAATCTGGGCAGGATGGTAAGACTGCTCTGGATGGACCTTCTGGAAGAAGAAAACAAGAAATATAGCTGGAAAGCAATAAATATAGCCGAGAATGCCCAGTGATGCTGACCTCCTTGAAAAGTGACAGGGAGAGACCTGATCCCAGACAGGTTGGTGCTATGAAAGCAACTGTGACACTGATGTGCTGTGTGGATCTTGGAAACTCATCAGAGCAGATCAGCCCTTCTGACACAACACTACCTCCAGACGTGGGCAGAAGGAGGTGGGGCTGGTGGGCTACACCCTCCTTGCTCTGGGAATGGAAGCCTTGAATCTTCCTACCCTCTAGCTCCGGGGCTGGGCTATAATTGCACGTTTGAGGAGACGGGTTGCAGGCAGGTATATAAAGATGCAGGTGCAAGTTAAAGACCTCCAGAGCTCTTGCAGTGTACTGAGATACCAAGGAAGAGGAACAAGTATGTTGGGGGCAGGGGAGGTTACAGGGTGGGCAGCAGCTTAGAGATGTTCTCACCTGAGGGTTGCAGAGAGAGCATTTAATTTAATAGCCACTGATGAATCTGTTGATTCCTTGATTGTGCCTTATCCTCATTGTTAATGTGACTTCCACAGCATCCTCTGGTAGCATGGTAAGACATGCCACAACTTGAACTTAGATATTGTTTGAAAAACCCATTTTATTTTTTTTTTCTTTAAGCCTACTGCCCGCTGAATTCACCAATTAGCCTCAGTCTGCTTTAATGGACCATGTGGGATCCAGGCAGAAGCCTGTCTTCTTCTGAATCCCAACCCCAGTTCTGCATTAAGCCAGAGCTGAAAGGCTGATAGCAGGCCATCTGCTCACCTTGGCCAAGGCCTTCTTGTGAGTCCTTCAGGTCCTACAGGACCCAGCAGTAGCTGAGCTCTCTGATCCCTCTTTACCTTCACCTTAACCTTAGCAGCCTCACAGCAGCCACAGCCACCATAAGCCATTTATCTTTGACAGCAGCAGCCCTTTTCCTAGCTCCGTAAGCTTTGCAGGTCTTCAGCCTCTTCGTTCCTGAGTCCCAACCCTGACTTCAGCCTTCGCAGTTGGCCACAGGTCCCTGGTGGAAGCCTCCCACCCATCTGAATCTTCATTCTTGCTTCTCAGGCCTTGCCAAATCCAACGATGAATGAAGGAATCTCTTCTGAATCCTAGCAAGACTGGCAATAATAGATGTGTCTCTGTCTGGTGTCACGTTTAGAGAAGTCTCACCGGGTTTCTTTGTGATTTGAGCCCCCTGCTCTGTCAATTCCGGCCCTTCTGTTTGTTTTAGGAGCTCCTGAAGGAACAGAGAGGATGGTGGACAGTTCTTTGGAATTTGGTCAGTACGTTCATCAGCACAAATCCATATCCACTCCTGGGAGCACTGGTTAGCTCCCGGTCGGTGCATCTCATGTTGCTCTGAGGGACCTCAACCCAGAGATCAAGTTTGGGGGGTGCTGCTGCCTGGGAAGCCCCTGCTCAGTGAGTCAATATGAAAAATTCAGGCGTAATAATTGAGGCAGGAGAGGGAGGGATGTCTCAGCACAGTTGGAGTGGGGTTCAAGGCAGGACTTTGAGTTCTCATGTCCTTCTAACAAGGCGATGCTGCCTCTTGGCTGTCTGTTCCTGGTGGCTTTGTTTTGGGCTGCACAGGAAAAGGAAAGAAAGTGATAAATTTGCAATGCTTTTTTAATTTTGTGGATCTGAGAGGAGATTCACACCCCCTGCAAACAGTTCCATCACATCAAGACAAGCTGCCCTCTGGAACGGAGAAAGCATTTGGCAAGAAGGAGAGACTCCCTCGCTTGGGTCTCTGCGGGCTCCGAAGAGGGGAGAGAAACACGTTTGGACATTTCAGGAACCCCCGAGCAGCCAGGGATGGAAAGAGCTGGGAGATGGGGAGGAAAGAGCGTGGATTTGATCAATCTGTGTGTCGCGGGTGGGGGTGGGGAAGTTCCTGCATTCCTCTCATTTACCAGCTGACACGTCTCTGGGAGGAAAGGCGGCTGCTCCTGGAAATTATTAATGGCTTTGAAAGAGGTGCTGGACTTGCCTCGTCATGAGGCAATTAAAGGCGAGAAGGGAGCGTGGCTGCAGCATCTCTCCGGGCCTGCCTGTAATGAGTGATCTGTCCACATTAGGTGTTGCTGTGCCTCTAATGAACTTGAACAGGTTTCTTCATTTATCCCTCACATAATCATATTACATCAATTTAATGCCAGACTGGTGGGGGCCAGGGGCGTGGAAGGAGAGGTCAGATATTTTCATTTCCTAGCAGAATAATCACGGCCTTTTTCAGTGGCAAAATTCCTGGTGGAGGGCTGTCAGCTTGAGGACCCAGAGGCAGAGTGAGGAGGAAGAGGGGAGCAGCCCTGCTTAACTGGAGCACCCTGAGCGTTGTCTTCTGCAGTCGTGCTGATGCACTTCTGCCTCGGGAGATGGAAGCAGGAGTTCTGCGTGAAAACTGGACTGGGACACGGGTGGAAGGGGAGGCAGGGGCTGGGGAAGTCCAGTAAATTCCTCTCGGTGGCCTGCTGTTAGGGCTACAAAGATGATGAGGGGCCTGGAGCATCTCTCTTATGAGGAGAGGCTGAGGGACTTGGGTCTTTTTAGTCTGGAGAAGAGAAGGCTGAGGGGGGATCTGATCAATGCTTATAAATACTTAAAGGGAGGGTGTCAAGAGGATGGGGCTGGTCCTTTTTCAGTGGTGCCCAGGGACAGGACAAGAGGAAATGGGCACAAACTTGAATAGAAGAAGTTCCATCTAAACATGAGGAGGAACTTCTTTCCTGTGAGGGTGGCAGAGTCCTGGAAGAGGCTGCCCAGGGAGGTGGTGGAGTCTCCTTCTCTGGAGACCGTCAAACCCTGCCTGGACAAGTTCCTGTGCAACCTGCTCTGGATGGACCTGCTTTGGCAGGGGGGTTGGAGTAGATGATCTCCAGAGGTCCCTTCCACCCCCTTGTGATTCTGTGCTGCCTGCGTTGTAGCGCGTAGGAATGCCCCGATACCCAGTTCCTACCCACGGCTGGTTTCTTTACATCCTCCCAGAGGAGCTGGATGTGTCGGAGCTGTTTGTAGTGCTGCCTGATGGATGGGAGCCTTGCCCCTCTCGGCGGTTGCCTGAGCCGCTCGGGTGCCCATCAATATGATGTGGTGCCGAGAACGGCACCGCAATCCATCTCCCGGGGAGCGGGTGCTCTCCGCATGGCCGCGGGCGCCCCGGAGACCCCCGTCCACGAGATGTAGCTCCCCATCCCTCAGGGGGCAATCCCCCGGGGGCTGGATGCTGGCGGAGCTGACGGATGGGGGAAAGCAGCCGCTTCTTCATGGCTCTCTCTCCAGCTCAGTGGGTTACGCGGGTCAGCGGCTGAGGAGGGAGCGCGGGGCAAAAATATAGCTTCCACCATGGGGCCCGGGAATCACAACGTGAGAAAGATGGACAGCCAGTTGCCGAGCAGAGGGTCTGAAGTGTGAATAAAGAGCTTCTGCAGCGGGTTTGTAAGCAGGGGCAGGCAGCCTGCGGCACCGAGCTTGGGCTTCGCTCAGGGTGGTGGCTGGAAGAGGGGGCCAGAAGAAGCTGGTGGTTCTGCTCCCTCTGTGCAGAATTTGTGCTCTGTCTTTTAAATGCCTGGTGACTCGCACGGTCCTGAGGAGGGAGAAGGGAGAAGCACTTCTCCACTGATGTGAACTCAACCTGAGTAAAAGAAGTCTGGTTCCAGAGGCAGATGATTTTCCCACAGGGCGAGCACCCAGAGGATCTTAATACTTGGTCCTGGGTAGCCATCTGCAGGGGGAATTTGCAGCAATAGCTGTTCCTAGACCTTTTCCTTGTGTCTAATAGAGGGAATAAAACTAAAAGGTGTTTACAAGGATGCCCTGAAACAGAGTCTACCCCTGTTTTCAGTTGCATATAACCATGGAGGGGTGGAGATGGGTATACACAGGCACTATTTCTCAGCGGAGCCAGCCCTTCTCTGCTCTCAGCTTTGTGAATTGTTCCTTCTCCTTTCTCCTGTCTATTCAGGAGCCCCGTTTCTCCTCATTGTACTCTCCTGTCTGTCTTCCTCTCCCAGCTCTCGTGTCTCCCTGAGCAGGGCAGACGGGTTCACGACAGACACTTGGGTGCTGCGCCAGTGAAGCTCCATAAATACCAGGGAGCAGCAAATCCCAAGCTTTAGCAGTAAAACCCCTCTGTGGGCTTCTGAGGGGGTTTTTCTGCCTCCCTGTGCCCTGGTCTTCCTGGCCTCTGAAATGAAACATATCCTTCTCTCGGCCTCCAGTCCGAAGGGACATGGCTTTTGGAGAAATCTGGTAATTTTCCCCTTTAGTGTGCGCTCCTGAGGATGAGTGTTGGGATCGGGGTGCTTTGCTCTTTGCATACACTGCCTCTGTGTGTGTGCTGGCCTTTCTGTTTCCATTTACATGGTAAAAATACTTGCAGGTAAAGGCAAAGCCAAGCAGGCATCAGACGACAGTTCAGAAGCGAGCAGCGAGGAGTACGGCGAGGATGATGATGAAGAAGAAGGAAGGTATGAAATTGAAGAGGACGAGGAAGAATTGGAAGATGATGACAGTGATTCAGAGGGTAAGTAGCGGAGCTGGGCAAAGGGGAAGGGAATTACTGACAGCACAGGTAACTTGAAGGCTCCTTTGTGTTCTGGGGGCTCCTCTACAAAGGAACCGTCTCCTCTTTTCTTGCTGTTCCGAGCTGTGGGGTGTCAGGAGGGACTTTTACACACAGCCTGGACAGGGAGACCTGGCAGTTCTGAGTTTATCCTGCCAAGAGAGCGAAAGGGTTAAGGCCTTTGCAGGCCTTGCTCTAACAAGCCACCGGTTCCCTTTCATCTCTTTTCAGGGGCCTCCTGCAGAGAGGCTCAAACAAACTCCTGAAGCAGAGCCCACCCCACCAGGGTACAGAAACCTTGCTCCAAGGCTCTCCGCAGGTTACGCCTTGCGTGGGGGTGTGCAGGGTGCGCTTCGCTTTTCATCTGAGCGGTGCCTGGGGTTGGGGGTGCTGCACGGGGGTAACCCTTCAGCTGCTGCTGCCCAGCAGGGTAGGACTGGCAGGAGATCCTGTCCCAGTCCTGTGTTCATCTGGGCTTTCTGCGCTGAAGCAGGGGGATTTGTTGGATTATTCTGTTTGCCCGTTGGGTACGGACACTGCGAGAAGCGTGGGCTTCACTCTCTGCTTGGTGCCCATCACTTCTGCCAGTCGGTAGCCGTCAGAGCGGTGGGTGTCAGCGGGAGGTGACCAGTTCAGGGTGCTCCTGGCAGGCCAGAACAACGGCTGTCTAAATGGCTACTTGAGAAAGCTGCCAGCCGTGTCACCAGGGCTGTGCTAGAGGCCAAGCCAGGCTTTGTCACAGCTGAGGAGGGAGTATCTTCCCCTTCCGTCCCTTGCCCAGAGCCACAGCCTGCTCGGCACCCCGGCGCTGCCGCTAGCCACGGCTGGCTCGGTCTTGCCCGTCTCTGCCAAGTCACTCTGGGAACCCAGCAGACGGAAGCTGGCCCTGCCAGGGGCTCTGGCCACCCTGGTGTTCCTGCCCTGGTTTTTGTGTGCCGCTCGCTTAGGCCTTTGTGTGAGAGAGCCACAGGCTCTGCTCCTCAGCATCCTGCTGGGTGTGATGTGCGGTTGCGGGGAGCAGCCACAAAAGCTCCTGTGTGCGGGCTTTCTTTACCAGTCTGGGGAGCAGGAAGGGGGAAAGAGTCCAAGTGAGAGCAAAATCCGACTGATTTAGCATGGCAGATGGCTGCGGCTTGGCAGGCACACCCAGACCTCGGCGCCGAGAATAGATGGGTGTTTGATGCATGTTCTGACAATGCTGTAAAGGATAAAGAGGGAGTGTTTTCCCCTCTCTGCCTACGGGAGGGCTCAGATGAGCTGAAGGAAAAGCACCCTTCCTCCGTGTCTGGGGGAGCAGGAACCCTGAGCCTCCCTTCCTTCACCCCCCGATGGCAGCTTCCTTCGCTTTGGGCTGTCGGAGCTGATCCAGGCAGTGCCGAGGAGGAGGAGGAAGCAGCCTTGGCCCACTGCAGCCTGACAGAGGCTGTGGGCATAAAACCGGAGGTAGGAACTGGTGCTGAGCAGATGCTTTGCTGGTAGAACCTAAGAAGGATGGTCTGCAGGGGCCCCCTTTGGAAGTAAGGTGTTGGAAGCTCAAGCCACACGTGGAATGAGCGGGAAGGGCACTGGGAATGAGGACATGTACAGTCCTGCACAGCCCCTGGAAACCAGTTCTCACTTGTGCCCACCACTATTAAAATACCATTTCCAGAAGGAGGGAGCTTAGAGCAAGTTTTGCATTTGAGAGTCTTGCAGTTACCTGTGATGGCTCCTGTCTGTCACCTCTTACTGCCCAGCCCACCATCTCCAGTGAGGAAGGCTGACCTGAACTGGGCGAGCTGGGAGGGCACCGCCTGCCTCCTGCCTCCCCCCCAGGTCTTATTTTGGGTTCCTGCCTCAGGCACAGCAGTGAGTTAAGTCTCTCCTCCTCTCACCCCGGAGCTGTACCGAGCACCCCTCAGCACTCTCCTACCGCTATCTGGGAGCTGCAGTGGCGCCAATAAATTAATGAGTGTCTGGGATTAATTAGCGGTGTGCTGCCTCGACTCGCCTCCCGCTCGCTCCCAGTAAAGCAGGATTTACACCTCTCACTCTTTCCACCCGCAGAGGAAGGTGAGGAAGGTGAGGATGGTGCTGGGGCTTCCCCAGGGACACAGAAGCAGAGGAACCGCGCTCGCGGGATGTCACGCTCCGACCTCCAGCAGCTGGCCCAAGGAGAAGAGGACATCGTGGAGGACTTGGCGTTCTCTGATGACGACTGAGCCCCCTCGGGACCATCCTCTCCAAGCTTCTCCCCAACAGAGCTGCTGTGCACTGGGTCACCAGCCCTCAGCACCTGGAGCTGGGGCTCAAAGAGGTGGTAAGAGCCGGGGAGCATGGAGGGTGGGCTGCCACCCCCAGGTGACACCACGGACTTTCTCAGTGACACGGCAGAGACGCTACTTGGACTTTCAGACTTTTTCTACCGGTTATGTTTTTGTTACCAGTAAAATTGTGGCCACGTCAAAGCCAGTAAAACTGCTCGGCGTAGGTAATAAAAAGCCCTCATTAAAATCTGCTGCTTTAAATAGCATAGGGTTCGGTTTCAGCTCCTGCTGGAGCCCAAGTGATCCGACCATGGGCGAGGACAAGTCCTTTTGTCTAAGGGTCCTCGTGTCTGTTCAGCCCAACCACCCAAGCGCCCCATATTTTCTTCTGGGGCCCTCCCCAAACCCTTCCCTTCTGCCAAGACGTTGTTAGGGGTTGTATAGGGTGTTTCACAGCTTTGTGTCGTGACTGCAAACGAAGCCTTTATCAGCACCATCAGGAGCAGCTCACTCGGTTCAATCAAGCTGGATGTAAGTCTGCTAAAGAAGGTAACTTTAAGTAAGTGCCTTAGGACATGGAGGGGAGACAGGAGGGAGGTTGTACAGGCAGAAAGGAGTAAGAAAAGGCAAAAATAATAACGTAGGAGACATCCTTTCATGTTGTGGGGGCTGTTGGGTTGCACGGGATACATTTGTTTAGCAAAAACAAGGGACAAGCTCGAGCCCGTGCTTTTAACAGCCCTGTTGTTACCCAGTGACATCAAATCACCTCTTTCTAGGGCCAATCCCAGCTGCTGATGCTGGTGGTGATCACAGCCGAGTTCTGTGAGGCCTGAAAACAGTAGTGGTGACTTTTACACTGTTTTTATCATCTCAAAGCCAACCACGGCATCCCCTGGGCAGCTTCTGGATGCAGCTCCTTGTGTCTCTTCCTGTAGGAGCGGAGCTTGTGGGAGGACACGCTGTAGCTCAAGGTGGGTAAAGGCAACTTGTGATTCCCCTGGGGAAATACAAACAGCTTCTCTCTTGACACCACCATTAGTTTGCAGGACTGGCTGCTAGGAAACTTATTTCTTTGGAAAATAAACTGGAAACAGAGGGTATGTGCTGAGAAAAAGTTTAGTATTTAAGTATTGCTGGGAAAAGTTAAGTATTCTTTCTGAGGGTGTATCTGACAGAATCACTCCGGAGTTAAATGTGGCTGCCAAGAGCATTGCTATTTGTTAATGCAGATATTTCTGGGGCCAGAAGAGCGAGGACTAAATACGATCTTTATTCTTCTCTGCGCCCATTCAGTAGTTGGCTGTCAGGGCTAGGGGTGGCCAGGCCACCTGCACAGACACAGTCATCTCCGTCACCTTCTCCAGGCATCCTTACTCTTGCCCACCAGGGGACAAGATGCTTTTTTTAAAGAAAAACATCTTAAAAGAACAATCTTTTTCCTTTTCTTTTTAAAGTTTTATTTTCATGGAGTCAGAAGACCCACAGCCCTATTGCCGATAAACCCCCCACATGCTGTAGCCTGGCTGGTGGTCTCCCTCTCACCCACACGTGTAAGTGATGACTCGGGGTATGTAAAGAGGTAATTAAGCTCTTCCCGTCTCCAGACATCGTTACCACACAGGTAATTACTGCAGTGGTACAGTGGTGTGGGGTGTTTGCTTCATTCAGGCTCCGTTATGTCTTTTCGGAGCTTAGCAGCAGGAATAGGGATAGAAAGAGTCTTTTTTTTTTCCAACTCCCCTTACCTGCCCTTCCGAGACATGCACCCAGCTCCCAGTCATTCCATAACGAGGAGGAAGTAACCACAGAAATTAGTAAGTTGGGTTTTTATTATTAACATCATCGTTATTGTAATTTCTGCCATCATTTATAGCCCACTCTGAGGAGGCGAAAGCACCTGCTGCTTCATTGGGGGTTCAGGAGGGCTCAAGACTGAGGTTTCCCACAGCTGGTGAAGTCCTGTGTCTTCAGGAATTGCATATGGGAGACCAGGATACCACTGCAAAGATGGGGAGACCAGGATACGACTGCAAAGATGAGAAATTTAAGGCCCTAAGTGTAAGGAAAAGGTTTTAACTTACCTTTTCTTCCAAAAGAGAAAGGAGTTCCTTTTCCTCCTTTCTCCCCCTTGGCTGGGGAGGTGCTGGCTGCCTTCTGGCAGTTGAGAACCGACCCTCAGAGCGGCTTTTGGGCCAGAAACGGAGCAGCTCCAGCAGCTCGGACGCACCAGGAGCTCCCAGCTGTGGGCATCCCCCACCCAGGGACCCAGAGGAGACAGCTGGGGAAAGCAACCCCTCGCAAGGAGCTCAGGAAGCCAGGTACCATTTGTAAATTAAGTGTTTTTCTTTTTTATTTAAATTGATTGCTGGAAAGCATTTTTTTATCGTGATGTGATGGATAATGACTTTTTTTTTTTTTTTTTACAATATAAAGAAGCTAATGTACCACCAAGCTATTTTGTAAGAAAAACGGTAGCACGTGCAACGTTTAAACAAAAAAAAAAAGGGGGGGGGAGGAGAGGGGAGAGAGAGAAAAGTACCACATGTGATTGTTGTTCACAACTGTACAAGTCACAGGAGGTCACCCCCAGGAGTTACCATCTCATTCACAGTAGTAAAAACCTCTACCCATTGTTTTTAGCCTGAATCCCACCCCCCCCAGCCCTGTATCCCTCCCCCTCCTCTGGGAACGCACAGGTATCCATCCGTCTCATGGTCCACAGCAGGCCAGAATGTGCAACTACATCCACCTCTGTAACAAGGCTTTAAAAAGAACAAAAAAAAACCAACCCTACGAACAAAAAAAAAAAAAAACCACCCCACCCCAGATGTATAAATGAGTCTGTTGTACACGTGGAGGAGGGAGGGGGCCACACCGGAGTGAGGCCTGTGACCCCCGCGTCCTGCCAAAGCACACACTCTTCTCTTTAAAACAAAACAACTAATTAAAAAAAAAAAAACCAAAACAAAGCTCTGCGGGGCTGGAGCGTGGGCAGAGTCTGTTCTCTGTGTGTGCCAAAAGGGACAACGTGCCGGGGAAGGGGCAGCCCCGAGCCCGTGGGACAGCACTGAGCCCCCTGTGCCGTACCATCCACACCGAAGTAAACATGGACCGGAACTTGCCTTTTTTTTATTATTTTTCTTTTCTTTTTTTTTTTTTGTCTGTCTTTGGTATTGTTTTAAAAGTTGCTAGAGATGCATAGACACCTGAATGAGGAACTGAGTACAGTTTCCAGGGAGGAGGAGATGCTGGGGAAGGTGGTTGGTTTCATTTCTGATGGGTTTTTTCCCCTCGGGGGGGCTGAGTACCGGTGGGAGGAGCGGTGCCCCATCCCCTCCCCTGCAGTTCCTGAAAGCAGTGGGTCTTTGAAGGCGAAGAAGAGCGTGGGGTCCCCGTGGGTGACTCCATCTGGGACTGGGGACAGAGAAGGGGCGTGGAAGGGACGGGGAATGCCGCTGCCATCCTCCAGAACCGTTTCCTTCCTCTTCACTTGCGTTGTCTCAAGTACATCTTTGGATAGGTTTCTTTCCTTCCCTTTTTACAGTTTTTTAAAACTTCTCCGTGTGTGGTGTTGTGTTGTGGTTGGTTTGTTTTGTTTTTTTTTAAACAAAAAGCAAATGCATCCAAACAAAATTTAAACCCTCCCTTCCTCAGTCCTGTGTCTCGCACACGGCGGCGGGAGGCTCTCCTGGTCTCTCAAAACGCGTTCCCTTCCCTTTGTTCCACTGCCCCTCAGTTCCAGACGCTGCCCAGGGCTCTCCTGCAGTTAGGACGGAGGTTTGGTGGTGTCGTTGATGCCCGTGATGATGGAGGGGTTCCCGTTTTCCTGCTTTGGTGAGACACGGCTGGCGGAGGGGAGGCCGCTGCTGAAGGGAGAGGCCACGCTGCCCGTGGAGGCCGGTCGGAGATCGGCCGGGGGCAGGTCCCGCTCCGGCGGCCGTAAACCGGGAGGTTGCAGGGGGAAAGCCATGGGGAATCCTGCCATGTACAGAACTCTGCCCACTCTCTTGGCGACCTGTTATAAAGGGGAAATAAATACAGGGAAAAGGGGATGAGAATGTGCACAAACAGAAACCCATAGAGACTGCATTTTCCTGGAGCAAGCCCAAGTTCTGTGAACTGCAGGTAGAAGAGGTAGGGTACAGCATTTGGATGAAGAGCTGCCATTCCCAATCCACAAAAAAAATACACCCCTGGGGACTTACCAGAGAAGACCAGGGAGGGTTTCCCCCTCTATCCCCTTCTCTAAAGGACTCTGTCTTGCACTAGTGCTCCCAGCTGTGTAATAGTGAGCACCAAAGTGCAGCTGGAGCTGCCCTAGATCATGTCTCCTGGGCTGGGACTTGCTGTGCAGGTCCTTTCCCCTGGTTTGTGTCCTCCTGTGCTCTTTGGCTTGCTGAGGTGTGGGCTGAAGGGAAGTATGCAACCCCAAGCTCAACCATAAATATAAATAATACTAAATATATACTAATAAATAAAAATAATCAGGTGTCACTGTCACATCAGGGGACTATAGAAATTTGCAGCCTGGTTACCTGGCTAGATAAGGCTGCGTGGACAACTGTGACAGTGTCCTCATCTGTCGTGGACCCCAGCTCGTCCCCTCCGTGGGTGGAACACGGTGGTAGCAGCAGGTCCTGGGTCCTCTCTGCTACACGAGGCGTTGGGAAGGTGCCCGTTGGGCTGCCTTGAGGGGGCTGAGATTCCTGCCACTCCTGGGATTTCATTAACGGGCACCGCCGCATGGAGAGGCTGTTATACCCTTCTCCTCTCCATTCCCCAGCCCTGCCTTCCTTACCTTACAGAGGACACTAAATGTCCCCTTCTGAAGAGCAGAAATTGCTCTTGAGGGGGGCTGGGGTGACAGGGTGAGGGAGAGGAAAAAAAAAATAAAAATTAAAACTGTGCCTAGAGGGTGGCTGCTGTTAACTGCACAGGAAACTATAAGCCTCCAGCCTCTCCCTTCTTCTGCGGGACCGAAGAAAACTCTCCTGGAGCAGTTCTTGCCTCCCAGCGAGGGCCAAAGGCCCCACAGCTTTCCAGCACCTCCACAGCTGGTTCACATTTAAGCTTAAACAAAAACACAGGCTTGTGTTCAAACCAGACAACTGCGGCATTATTCAGTTTGCAACATCAGGGCTTTGCTCCCCGCTTCCCCCCCGCCCCAACCGTGCCTTATTATAGAACTTTAAACACTATTGATTAAATGGAAGCAGGGTTTTTCTAGTTTCAGCCCATATCTCATATTCCCCCCCTCCCCGAATCCCATCTCAGAATGTCTGTGAGCTATTTGGCCTTCTCTGTTTTTTAAGAAACATAAGAGTTTTATTTCCTACCGAATTGACCCAGAGGGAACAATTGCCCACAGAACCTTTTTATTAGACCCCTCGTAAACAGTGAGGGCTGTAGGGAAAGTAGTAAAGTTGGGCTTTATTGTTTTAACATAATGTAACAAATGTATAGTTTGGGGGTGAGGGATGTGACTGTGCACCCCACGGGACTGTCACAACTGCTTTGTGGGACATAATCCCCCTGGGAATGCCATGGCACAGCCTGGTCCTGATGTGTCAGAAGCTGTTTTCTGATCATTAAATGGGGGAAAAAAAAAAAAAGATAAAGATTTTCTTCTAGATTCGAGTCCAACCAAGGAGAAGTGGAGGCAACTGGAATGGAATTGGGGTGCCCATGACTGGGGGGGGAGGAGAATGGCAAAGTGATGGTAGGAAAGGAGAATTCTACAGGGAGAGAGG
>JAHREE010000205.1:233143-256662 GCA_033628505.1 Tringa tobata
ACCACCGCTGCGTTCCGTGAATGACAAGCCCACCCTACCGTGTGCCCCAGATTCCTGCTCCTTCATCCACCTCGTTTGGCAGACAAAATCCCTCAGGGCTCACGGCAGGTGACTCTGCTGCTAGACTGGCTCCAGATTCAAGGTGGTGGCTCTTAGGGCAGGCAGAGCATCAGGGCTCTGACCAAAATGTGAGCCACCTTGCTGGGAAAAGAGCTGTGGATCTCTCTCAGGTGAGAGAAAGGCCCCTAAGCTTGCTGTTAGAAAAGGCAAGTGGCAAACAAACACAGCCCAAGAGACAGAGTAAAACGTGGCCCTGGCACAGTAGCTGAGGGACTGGTTCACCTCTGCCGTGGCCAGGACGAGAGGCCATTAGTGGCAAGAGCTGACCGTCACCAAACTCGTCACACAACCAAGCACGCAGGGGCTCAGATTTTGGGGATGCAACCTTCACATGTAATGAAATCACCTCCCCAAAACATAGCAATATGCTGATAATAACAATGAAGAACCTGAGCCGCACGAAGTTTCAATAAAAAAGGGGCTGTATCACTGGCTCCTGAGACGCTTTTCCTCTGCAGAAGGGAAATGAGTTCAGTCCCCTCCAGCTCGGGTCAGGGACCCGTCTCAGCAAGGATTCTCCATCAGCAGAGCAATTTGTGGCTCTATCTACAACCACGGATCTCTACCCCGGCGACACGTATCTGCATCTCGGGGACCACAAGCTTCCTGTGCAGATGGCAAGTTCACGGCCTGCTTCAAGCCCGTGAGGAGCTGGTTCCCCACCCTGAACCTCCCCATCGCACCTCGAAACCAGCCCCAAAGGAGGGTGGCTGCACAGGGCGAGGGCCACACCATGGCTGCTCCCTCCCTCTCCCCACCTGCTGTACCCAAACCTGCCAGACACCGGTGGAAGGAGCAGGGGGTTGGGGCCAGAATTCCCTTCCACTTCCCCTTCCCACCAGGTCGGACCAGATTCCCACATCCTTCTCCGCTCTCTTGCCACCTCCCCCAGGAGAAGCGCACCCACTGTTTCAGTTCCCTTCTGATGCTCTTAACCAAAGGTCTCAGGAGCAAAGCTGCAATGCCACAGACCTGATTTAGAAACACACCGATTTTTTTTTCTTTTTTTTTTTTCCCCCCACAGCTGTGTCATTAGAGAAAAAAGGGAGGGGGGAGGGGATTTAATAACACTTAATTACCATAAACTCTATCCAATCAGCCGCAGAGCAGATTTCAGGTGCAAAGACAGGGGGGGAGGTGAGGGGAGACTAAGAGGAAGGAGGAGTCCAGGGAAAGGCTGGATTTCCACACTTAAAACTTGGAAGATTTCACATGACTCAGGCAGCACTAATTCCAGCTCTGCTGAAGCTTTGCTGTCTGCTTTTGTCATTACCAGGGGGTAATGCGGGAGACTGATCTCGCCAAATCTCTTCCAGCCACCAGGTGTGAAATGGACCCTGGCACGGTCCCCGGGAAGGCACAGCCAAAGGAGGCATCTCTTGGGCCATCACGCTCTCCATCCCTGCTGGCCCCAGCCGAGGGCAGCCCACCTCTCCCACCCACCACCAACACCGCAGGGACCCCATGGCAGCAGCCACAGGGAGTTCAGGCTCTTGGAGGATGCAGGTTTTCTTCTCAGCCTGAAGGACGTGTCATTGCTGCAGAACCTTTTCACCAAGCTTTTGGGAGGCTCATCCTCCTCAGGCGATCCCAAAGGAGCACCCAGCCTGTCCGTGTCCTCTCCTGCTACAACAAAGCCACGATGGGCCAAGGCTCCCTTCACTGATCCACTGATCCAAGGAACCTGCTGCAACAGCCTCTCACCCCAGGTTCAAAGCCAGGTCTTGGTCAGTAGCATGAAGGTCTTTGCTGCCTGAGCTGTCCCTTGCCAGGGTAGAGAGGGCCCGTGCCCACTCCCATCACATTCAGCAGAGGGTTTGGGGCTTGGGGGGCAGAGAAGTTGTTAGGGAGAATAGGGCCAAACGCTGTTTCTTCATTTAGGCTAATTGGACAGCTGCCAACCCAATCAACAGATGGATACCACCACTCCCCAAAAAAAACCCACAAAAAACATAAGGAATGAATTGAGAGAGGCTGGATCTGAATGGCTCAGCTGTAGTCCAGTTCCAGTTCCAGTCTACTTCATTAACCGAAGATGCAGTAATATTTTCTTTTGTTTTAAAGGATCTACAATAGCAAAGAGAATGGCAGGAGAAGCAGCACATGAGGTCATCAGCCACCCCAGGAGGTGAGTGAGATATTGTTCCCTACGTGTGTTTTCCAGCACTTAGTCCAGCTTAGTTTCAAATCTTCCCAAACGATGAGGCTTCTACCAGATTTATTTTTCAGCAGTTCAAACAGGAACCGTAACACTCTTACCCATTTTTCTCTTTTTGAAACCGTTCGGTTCTATTCCACGTCTGGAGGTGTGGGAGAAGCACATCTCCAGACAGGAGTGAGGGTTTTACTTGGGGAATTTTCTCCCGGGGAGAAAGCTTCCTCCGTGCCCTGCCAGCGCAGCCCTCGCTCCGAGCCTCTGATACGCTTCGCATTTCCATATTAGACGCCAGAACGTTCTGCTCTGTTTGACAGCAGCGCTGCCGCGGCCCCGTTTCCACCCAGATAGGGCTCTCTTTTGATCTCTGGTGCGCACACCGCGGGCACCGGGGAGGGGGAAGGGAAGGTTACTGCCTCCCCGCTGGAAGGCTTTCCAGCCCTACAGGTGTTTTTTCGCTCAGTCGGAGAGGAGCAGTGATTTCCTTGGCTGCCTCTCTTCTCTTTGCCTCCTCAGGCGCAGCCACGGCGGCACGGGACGCGCCGCGGGCACGGGGTCACTTCTCCTCTTCAAAAGGCTGCTCCGGAGACAATGCAGCCAGAGCTGTGCCCGGGGCCACGGAGAGGGGGACGGTCCCCACCTTGAGCTGTACACCACCATGGCAGAGGACACAAGGCACACCACCGGGCTGGAGAAAAAGGACCTGGACCTCCAGTCGGCGGTCCTTGTTCCCTTCCCGCTCTTAACTCACAACCTGCGCTCACAACACCTGGGTCCCAGCCAAACCTGGGGCTCTAGGGCAACCTCACACTTGACAGCACTGCTCTACAGCAGCAGTTCCCAAATTCCAGGTAAGGAGCCACCAGGGTCCCTCCTGTTTGAAAACGGCTTGTCGCGTAACGCAGATCCATCTGTTTCCAACCAGCTCCTTAATCTGGAGCTGGGAACACAGGGATGGTTTCCCTCTTGGCCCTCCACAGTACCCATGCCACCGGAATGCTGTCTGCCTGCCAGCAAGATGGGAAATCTCCTGGGAGTTCTCAGCTGCAAGGTGCTCTCTTTGGAGCTTAAGACACAGAAACACTGGCTAGAGCCCCTCCTTGCACCCTCTTTTCATAGCTGGGCATGGGTAGACAAAGATCTCAAAAGAACAAAACTGCCCCTGCTCAGCCCCTCACTATTCTGCTGGACTCTGGCATCAGCAAAGCCTGTCACAGCGCGGAGAGAACAGGGGTTCCCCAGTCATCTAATATAATAAAAAATAGGTAACAGGGGAGGCCCTAAAAGGCCCAGCTCAGAAATCCCATTCCATCTCACGCTCTTATAAAGGGGAGGAAAGACTTCCTGAGCAAAAAGGGGGAGTAGAAAACGTAAGTTGGCTTTTATTCAGGGCTTCCTAGGAACGCCTCTCTTAATGAGTTTGGGGAATCCCTGAGTTATTCAGAGTTAAGGAGCGGGATGTAGATCCTGAGCACACACTGCAAGGCCAAGGGCTGCGCATCTGCCTCACGCTGCACTCGCCCCACTCCTGTAATGTGGGAAGGCCAGAGGAAAGAAACGGAACGGGATCGTTTGGCCCTGCTGCTCCCATGGCAAAAACATCAGTTTGTGTAAGTTCAATCACATCATTAGGATAAATCCAAACTCAACAGTTTGGTTTCAGATGGCTTGGTTAAAGTTTAGCCCGTTCTCAGGCCTGTTACCTCTCAGCACCTCTCAGGGTGCTGTTACCTGGATTCAGTTCCTAAGCATGGAATTCCAGTTCCTTGGAATTACAACAGATACAGACTCAGCAGAAAGAGTGAAGATGACAGTGGGAGTGTGTTACAGGAGTCTCACGCCCCTATATAACAAATGCATTTCAGAATCTACAGTTCCATCCTGCTGGAACTTACCTGCACGTCTACAAGAAACATTTCAGTGAGAACAGGAATAGGGCAGATGAAAAAAAATCAAGGAAAATAGCCAAAGAGCAGTAGTATATAGTGTTCCTCCTTACACCTTTCAGAAAACCCCAGTAAAAAGCTAAGGTGCTTTTACTTGTATTAACGAGGTAACAGGCAGGAAAGGGTTACGTGAAAGAAAAGATTTAGCATATTCCCAGGTAGTGTTAGTAATATTATATTAAGTGACACGAGCATTCAACATCCTCTCAGAGTATGCTGCCTTTCAGATCATAATTTGGGGACAAGGAGTCAAGAAGAGACAATACAGAATAACATTATGGGAAATCAGGATGCAGTACAGGTCCCTACAATGTACCTTTATATAGCATAACATAAGGTACGTAGTTTAAGGCGGCTTCAGAACAAACTGCTGCAAAAAGCCCCCTTTGAGATTCCCTGGATTGGTTACTGAGAATATACACCTTGAAGAGTCTCAGCTGCTGGACTCCAAACCCATGAAACAGGATCCAGCTTCAGACAGCCAGTCTGCTTTTATTTTTCATTTTTTTTACTAGCCCAAGAGTGCAGGTTAAGCACAGAGACCGAGATGGGTATTACTGACAGCTAATTGGTTTGAACTTAACAACAAAGCCTTTAAGTGAACGGCCTGCAAAACCTCATTTACACAACCTCGAGACAAACTCATTAACTGCAGGCTCCATTACCCACTGCACTTTGCCAGTTGTAAAGAAAGTTTAAAAATCATGTTTACAGGAAAGAACCATAAGACAAATCAGAAGATTAAAAAAATAATAAATCCCTAAAAAGAGAAGCCTTCTACAGATTCCATCTCTATAGGAACAGTGCCATAAATGCATAAGAAAGAACTAGACAGCCCTATTCTCCCTGCTAGGCTTCTTTTTTTTTTTTTTTTTCCCTTTAAAGGAACAGATGCCAGCATGATAAGCCTATGTGTATCTTTTACATTAAACATATAATCAAGACATTCTGCCTGAAAAGTAGAAACACCCCGAAAATCTACCTCCAAAGCTGCAGCTTGCTTTTTTAATCATAAAACAATTATTCTAATTAAGCGGCAATCCCTTTCTCTCACTGTGAGCTTCCCTGCAATTAGATAAAGAAAGCCCAGTGCCCTGGCAGCCTCCTGCCTGCACCCTCCGTGCTGGCTCCTCACAGCTCCCACACCACAGCCTCCCGCAACCCTCCCTTCCCTCCCTCCTTAATTTCAATTAAGTTCCACTCTTAAGAAAAGGAGAAGAAAAGGGAAGGGGATGGGGGAGGGAGAAGCAGCACTTACCCTTTGGGGACTCACTTCTGGCTTTCTTGCTTTCTAAAGGACACTCACTGCTGCTGTTGGGAGAACATACTCTTCTCTTGCCTAAAATTTCATCTAGAAGAGAGATGAGAAACCTGAGCATCAGATAAGGTTGTACTTTCCTCTTTGCAGAAGAAAGCAGAGAGACTTTGGTATTTTGCTCCTCTCTCTCACACACACACACAGGCACACACACACACACGCACACACATATATTACAAGCAGAGGAAAAAAAAAATGAAAGTAAGAAAAATCATCATCTTGAGAGCCTTGATCTGCTTTCCTAATCACGCAGTCCAAAAGCACATAATGACTATTCACACACTGATCAATACAACGTTTTAAAGCTATAAATTCTGAATCCAGTTGATTTCCTTACTGAGTTTCATCATTTGTTCTGTTGCCTTTTGTCCCCCTGGTGTTTCCACTCCTTTCATGCCCTGATGCAAAGCAACTGGGGGAGAGAAAGGGGAGGAAAAAAACAACACACACAAAAAAAAAGCACAACAGATCTCTGAATCTTCCTACCACAGTATCTCTCTCTCTCTCTCTCTCTCGCTCTCTCTCAATCTCTCCCCCCCCTTTTCTCCCCCCTCCTCCTTCAAAACCTCAAGGTCCTTAGCAATCTTCCCCCTCTAGATTGTACGGAAACACTCAAGCCTTTTGCATTACTGCAGCCCTACAAACCAACACAAAATATCTAATATACAATTACAGCGTCCCCGAACAGATTTAAAATCAATATCCTCCCATAATAACGCTGGGGAAACTGAAAGCATGATGTTGCATATGGGCAGGAAGGAAGAGACTGTTTGTCACTGCAACCATCAAATTCTCATCTATCAAGGGCTTGTTAAAGATGCAGCATCTTAAAATAAAAAAATAATAATAATAAATCTCACAAACAAGCACCATATTTGAGCGAGTGCAGGTTGCATCTGCCTGCGAGTCAACACGCATGCAAAGCTGCTGCAATTTGCCCAAAGTGTGTTGGTTAAGAAAGGTTACAAACCCCCTTGGTGCTATTTATAAGAACAACAACATTATTTATATTCCGGGGGACATTTTAAGCCAAGCAAGTGTCCCTCACGCTCCCAATCACTCCCTGTTACTTTGAATTCAGCTGAGCGAGCCCAGGTTCCTTCCTGCCTTGGCACTGGGTTTCTCAGGAGACGCGGAGCAGGGATGTGGGGCTGGCAGAGCCTGCCAGGCACTGCCTTCAGCCAACCAGCCATTCTGGAACTCTGCAAAGTTACAACTGGCATCTCAAGGTTTTTAAAGAGCACAAGCTGCCTCCGATCTCATCTTGCCATGACCCTGTCACCCAGCCTGTTAACACAACTGGTGCTCCGAGACAACCGCGGAGGCTCGCCACCGGCCAGGACCAAAAGCAAAGTAAATGCAACAAAACCGTGGCCACTGGAAAGGAGATGGGAAAGGAGAGAGTCAGGAAACGACGGCGCTTTGCTTTCCTCAGCACTTCACATCCCAGGTGTTGGGTCGGCCTTTCGATACCATTTCAACCCTCCTGCCTCAGTTTACCCTTTAAGTAACTTCTCCAAAGCCACAGAGAGTCTCGGCTCGCCAAGCCATCACCAACGCTAGGAAGTACCTGGCCAGAGAGCACAGGGAGAGTCACAAGCTCCCTCCCCGTGGAACTCTTCATTCTTCATGCTGATTTTCCTGGAAATGTTAGTCTGATGCTGCAAACCCTCAGCGCCGGAGGCCAAGATCATATATCCTCCTCAGAAGTGTTCTCATCCGGGATTTGTGGCTTTGAAACAACAAAGTCCCATCGCTCCGCTCGCCCCTCCCAGCCCGGGCAGGAGGCAGCAAAACCCAACGGGGCTCGTTCTCATGTACTTCAGGCAGAAGAGACTCCATGGAAGAAGTGGTGACAGAAGCACCAGTTACGTGTGACAGCAATATGAATATGAGCAGCAAAGATTCCTTGATTTCACAGCTCTGCCAAGGCACCTCATTACCCTCCCGTCACTCCCACCCCCCGGCACCCATCTGCCAGCAGACGCCGGCTCCGCTTCGCTCCGTGCCCTGCTGTTCCCAGACACGTCACCAGGACAGGCTGTGAGTCCTGTCTCCCTCCCCACCAGCTCAACTTCCACAGGGGAAGACCAAGATGGTGCAGGAACTCTGCAGGGGCACCAACCCCAGCAGACCCATGCCCCACCGCTCCTCAAAACACCCACTTCTCGCCACACACACAACTGAGCTGGCAGCTGCCATCGCTGCCATCGCTGCCCTGCCACCAGGAAAGGTCCCTGACATCCTTCAGTCGAGGTCTGAACTCTCCAGAGAGACCCCACGTGAGTGTATTAATCTCTAGGGTGATCTGCAGCATTTTCCTTCCAGCATTTCAGGTTCACACTCTACCAAAGCACCAAATCCCACACACCGAGTTTATATTTGGGTTGCCCCCCAGCAGTTTTTATCGCAGTCAATGAGATCACAGAGTGAAAATTTTCCACTTTTTTTTTTTCCTTTGTTTAAGGCAAAGTCCTGGGATGTATCAGAGACTTCCTCTGCCCCCAAAAGTGTAGGGACTAAATCAACAAGATACACAGTAAGCAAGGAAAAGGGAGCCATTTTCAGCGGTAGCCAGTTTGGAGGCACAAAGATCTAACAATCTGCCCCAAATTTACTGAGTAAGGAGAGGATAAGAGTGAATACCATTTTTTTGAATTCCAGTCCAGTGTCAGATGAAGTCATACCCACCTCTTGGCTTCAAAGCTGGGAAGAGGCGCGTCACATTTTCATTAGTTACCCCATAAACTCACAGATCCTGGGGTACAACCTCAATGGCACCGTGTTTGTGTTACAGCACCCATCCTCTCCTCTCTGCAGCTCAGACCATATCCACAGCTTTGGAATATCACTTGCACCTGGTAAACACGTACCCTTTTACTCTAAATTCATCCCTTTATGTCCACATGCCATTCATCCAGCCACCCTTTGAGCTCCCACACAGAGAACCAGGACAGTGGTTGAAGGCACTGGGTTGGGAGCACCCACGGTCCAGCTCCCCCTGACTCTGCAGCAGCAGCAAAACCAAATCTGTTTTGCAAATGAGTTGGCAGAGCAGCTTCTGGATGTCTCACCACCCTCAGAGAGACAGGTTCTGCATTTAGAGTACGTTGCTACTCACTGGCCAGAAAGCCAAAGGAGCCCGTTTGCTCAGCCCATGCACCTGCAAAAGGCAACACCCCACCTCACGCAGGGGATGGGGAGGGATAGTTGGGGGGGGCTTTTTATTTTTTACTTTTTTTCCCCCCAAATCGCTGCTTTTGCCTCCTCTCTCCTGCCTTCTACAAAGCACTTCAGTTGAAAGGAAGCCAAATCAGGGCAGTTTTTTTAATATTAAAGCTGAAAATGAAAGACATTATCAGTAGAACTGTAATGTTATGAAGCCGGGCCAGGCAATAACACCAGTCAGGAGTGGGAGAGGAAGCCCCAGGCATACTGATCACTGACTGCCACCAACACAGCCCCACCACCCCCCCAGCTCTCCCATGCACGTCCCCACATCCTGCATTAGAATGGAAGGGACCTTAAAGACCATCAGACCAGGTTGCTCCAAGTCCCATCCAGCCTGGCCTTGAACCCCTCCAGGGATGGGGCAGCCACAGCTTCTTTGGGAAACCTGTTCCAGTGTCTCACCACCCTCACAGGAATGAATTTCTTTCTAGTATCTAATCTAAATCTCCCTTCTTTCAATTTAAAACCATTACCTCCGAGACTCCCGCTAGCCCCAGAAGGCAGTACAGAAAGTCCTCCAGAGAGGATGTTGGAAACAAAATTGAATATTTTCCCCCCAAGAACCAGAAATCAAAGTGGATTTTTCCTCCCTCTGTCATGGGAAGAGAAAGTCGAGCGCTCACCTGCAGGGAATGGAGAGAGACAGACCAGGAAAGGAGGTCAGCTGGAAGAGGACAACCCTTCTGCCCCCGTACAGGAGTACCACCTGATAGCCTTGCAACCATGAAGATAAACCATAAAACGAGCTTGTGTAGAACCAGGGCAACGTGGGTTTTATCTAATCACAGCCCTCTTGGGATTTGAGACACACTGATAAGAGGCCATGGGTGGAAATGTCACCTGGAAGTAACAGTGCTTTGTACTCCTGCACTGCCTAATCCTCAGCCTCCCAGCACTCAGCAGAGCCGGGCGACTTAACCGTCATGTTCACCAACACGTCTAAGAACCCCAAGCCTCTTTATCAGCTTTGAGGAGAGGACTTGGGAGCCTAAGGCAGCTGGGAAGATTAGAAAACCTATCTCCAGGTTTCTCCAAAGAGAAGGACTTTATCTCCACTCTTTACGAGGGAATCTGCAGCAGAGAAGATGCACCAAGGATAGACATTGCATCGACGGCAGGGTGAGACCTGAGCCCATGAGTCAACGACTGAGCCCAGGGCTTCACCTGGAGAAGGAAAATGAAGAAACAGGAGGCGGTCACAAAATTTTTGCCCTCACAGTGTGGTTAAATGGGTGGACCACAGAGCGAGTCCCAGTTATGGCCGAGGAACTGCACTGTGCTACGCTGCAGACACAACGGGAAGAGATCGAGACCTATCTCACGCTCCCCAGCCATATCGCTGGTTTTGCTCTGAAAGCTTCTTGGACCCAGAAGTCCTGAGTAAACAGAGAACTGAGCCAACGAGCATGGGAAACCACCCAGGCTCAGATAGCCAACATCTAGTGAGAAGAGAGTCCCTTTTTCACCTCTTCTCACATTATTTTAAGAGGAGGGAAACATCCTCCCTTGCTCTTAACTCCCCCATCAAACTTAAACCCTGGAGATGACAATTCCCACTGACCAGTCTGAAATGTCTTGGCAGCACCTCGGGTTATTCAGCTCTCTCCTTCCCTTGGTTCAAACAGGCTGCCACCAGAGGAGCCGCTCTCCTCCAACGGCTCCGGTTCTCCAGCCCCACCGCTCGCTCCGTTCCCGTGCCGAGTGTGACAGGTTTGCTGGGACCCTGGAGACTTATTTCCCCAGCGATGGGGCTCGTGCCTTTGTAAGAAGCAGCAGCAGCACCAGCCTGGCGGGTCCCAGCAGGCCCAGAGCTGCTCTCAACAAAGGCTGGCGGCCGAGGGGCCAGGAGCCTGCGCGCCGCAGCGTGGAATCTGGCTGCGCATCGGCCCCGTCCCTTGCCAGCAGGAATCAATGGAACAAAGGGAGAGTGAAGCACAAGGTCATGGGAATAACGGGCCATAATTTAACTGAGGGCAACGAGAATGGAAAGAAAAAAAAATAATATTGGGGAAGCTGGGGGAAGGGAAGCAGTGGGCTTCTGGAGTTGGGATCCTGGAATAATACAAGCGCATGCCAGCTCACGGGGCAGGGTTAGTTCTAGCGAGGGAGGGGGGAATATTGCTGTATCTTGGCAAAGGGGATGTCAAAACAGCTGCAAAATAAAGGTAGCATCTTCCTCCCAGCAGGTCAGCTTAATGGCGTTAGGGACATGGCAGGCAGCAGGCTTCAAACCTTAGCTGCTGCACTGGGCTATCCTGTCACTCCTTTATGTCTCCACATCTATATCTATTTGTCGGTTGTCATTTAGATTTAGATGGCAAGCTCTCCAGGGCAGGAAGCATCCTTTCATTAGCTGCTCTACCAGTCTTAGTGGTACAAATAGTAAAACCAGCAGAGCGAGGTGGGCACTCCTGGCTCAGGACTGTCCCCAGCCTCGGCCAAGGTATCTGCAAATGTTCTCTGAGCATCACACTTTGGGTTCCCCGGGACAAGAAGCTCTTGGAAACAGGAAGAAAAAAGGAAACAAAGGGGAGGGAGGAATGGGACACAATAATAATCTCTCACTACAAAGCAAGGAGGATGCAATATCAAGTAATTAAATGTTTTCTCTTTCTTGCTCACTTTGAGGGAACTTAACTTTGGCAGACTGGTTGCACAGTCATCTCTATGAACAGCAGAGAGGGACTGCAACAGGGAAGTCAGTGACCATCGCTCACTGATCTCAATGCACTACATAGAATTTAGCACCCCAAGGTAAACCTAGTGTCACTAACCCCTTCCTAAATGCAAGTTAACCACAGCATACGTGGAAAGCCAGGCAGTAGCTGAGTAGGATTCCCAAAGTGTAACATATCAACTATCCTTTCCTAGGCTTGAGAAGGAGCCTGCCTCCCCTGTCTCAGCTCTAACCACTTGGCCATCTGCCTTTCCTCCTACCACACAAGCAGTATCCTGCTACTTCCCACCTCCTCGTGTTCACTTGGTTTTCCCAGCTGGAGCTAAGCTCCTAAAAGGACCGTCCAATATTTCAGTTCCCAAGGAGTGAAACAGCCGGAGGTCACGCTGGAGCCGTCCTCCTGTCTGTCTGTTTATTCGAGAAGGTGCACCAACATCCCCTTGTCTCCCAGAGTCTTACAAATTTCATTTTTACAGCATGCACCAAGCCATAGAAAGGTGGTAAATATTCATAGTATGAAAAACACTCATGAAGAGGATATACTGCACTTAAGAGAGAGATCTGAATTAATTTCATGTGCTGCAGAGAGGCTTTTTAGCAATTGCAAACTTGTGAATCCTCACTCTCTTCCAGAAAAGATGTAAAGAACGAGGCTGGGAGGGTGGGCTGGAAGTCCAGGCCTTTTGGAGACTCACTTTCTAGCTCTAGAAAGGAGCATGTTCTAGTGAGTAAGACAGGAGAAGGGGGACGGCTGTTTAATCAGAAGACTTAGGCACAGTTCCAATAAGGATCAGGTTTTTCTTGAGGGACCACAAACCTCTGGTCCAAAGGTCATTTGGCCTCAGTTTATCTCTCTGTGATAAGAAGCTGGGAAAACTGGCATCATTCCTGTGACACAGATACCTCCCTGGGTCCTGGGGAATGCCACACAGCACCCAACCCTACCAGAAGGTGGGTAAGGCGACGCGGCAGGGACGGCACCCGCGTTATCCTGGGGGCTCCTAAGTGCTGGATCTTCTGCGTGTGGTCTGTGCCAGCCACACAGTATTCCCTCCAACGCCCGGGACGGCGACTCCACCTCCTCTGGCTGCTCTTTCTACAACCCTCCCAGCATTTCTTTAGAAAAGTGAACGCTGAAGATAGTGATTTCCAACAGAGCTGCTGGTGGTGCTGTACCCTTAGCACCATTTAAATGTCCGATTGCACTCATTCAGCCCCTGAAAAAACCAGCGCTCCTCCAGCCCGTGACAGCTTTGACAGCCAGACTCCTTAATTCCTTTTTCTTATTCCCTTAATCTGTCATCTTTATCAGGCTGGGGAAGTGCCAGGCAGCATGCAGGAGCCCCGGCCCCGATCAATCTCCACATTACAGCTGACAGAATGGTGCTAATAACTTATTGATCTAATGTTTGCCAAGCCCCACAGGGGCTGAAAGGCTGCCATTGATTGGCTTGAGGGAAGGAGCCTCTCAGCTGAGAGCAGAGCGGAAAGCCTTCAAATTGTCTTCTTCCCAAGGAGCATGGAGATGGAGGGAGGGTGGGGAAGGGAGAACAAGGAGGAGGATGAGGGGAACTAAAGAGAGGAAGAGAAATGGAAAGGAAGAAGCATGCATGTGTGAGATGGAGATTAAGAATGGAAAAGGAAGGGGTGAAAAAGGGTTTGAGAACCAAAGAAACGCATGGAGGAGGTAAGAAAGCAGGAGAGGGGAGAAGAGCAAAGAGAAGAAAAGGAAATGGGAACAAAAAGATCATGCACAGCTGAAAAATTAATGAAATAGGCAATTGACCCTCTTCTTGCTCACAGCAAATCGTTAATAAAATCTTTCCAACCCCCAGCACTCCATCCTAAGACAGCTCCTCCCAAGTCTGTTCATCTCTGATGTAAAGCATTCAGCACTGCTGGCTCCTTGACCAGGTCTGAAGCCACAAGCTTGCATCTGGGGAGAGGGCATCGTTAGGACAGATTCCAGTTTCATTCATTTGTCTGTTCCCTACAGTGATATATGTGCAACTTAACCCTTGAGAATCCCCACCCACCTCCTTGACTTGCACTGAAGAGGGTAACAACCATTGAAAGTCATCAGATGTGCATAGCAGAGAGAAAGGAGCTGAGGGTCTTTACCGTGCCCCTGGGGGGAAACCTGCACTACCTGTCTAATGCAGACTGCAGGAGGAAAACAAACCTGTAACACGTGACCTTTCAGAAATTGCAGTAAGGGTTATCATTTTCTTTCCCATTTACCCAAGCTCAGCCAAGGACAGGCCAGTTTTGGCAAAGGGTCCATGTGTTGGAGCCGTGCCGTAAGGACTGAGCGGGCAGGGCTTCAAGGGAAGCCCATCATGGCCACACACTGCCCTGGCAGGTTTGCCAGCTCTGGGGCTCTCAACGCACAGCACCCTCTGCGGTCAGCTCTGTTTTCCTGGTGGCCTTCTCTCAAGTCTATCAATCCAAAAGGCTGGGACAACATTCTCATGGCTCATCTCCAACCCATCTCCAACACGTACAGCTCTGCAGCCCTTTCTCTTCGGCAGGACTTCTCCCCTCGCTTCCAGCAGAGCCCTCAGGAAGCTGGGAACCATCGAGCACCCTGCTCATCATTTGAAAGAAGCACGGAGCAGAGCAGCGGCTCGGTGCCTGCTACCTGGACATCTAATCACAACACCAGCTCTCCAGACACAGTTGTGGGGAGCTCTGAGGGAACACTGCCACCTCTGTTGTGCAGCAAGACCAGAAAGCCTTGCAGGACTAAATCCACAGCATCCCAACCTGGTGACACAGAGATACACACAGGCACTGGAGCAGGAACAGTGTCAAAACCCTGGCTCTGAAATATCGACTTGAGTTGTGGCAGGGTCAGGAGCAGCCACTCAATGTCCTTGTGCTTCCACCCAGCAGCAAACGAGAATGGACAAGGCGGGTGCCACGTTACGAACTGCACTGGATTTCTATATATAACATCGGTGAGACGTCACCGCAGCGATGGCTTGTTTTCAGCTCTTTACTATCTGCCTGAAAGGCACCTGGGAAGGGAGGTGGAAGCAGGGGGTGGGGAAAGGTTATTTTTGGAAGCAGGATAATCTTGCTCTTCTTAGAGCTGCAAGGAAAGGAAGAAAAGAGTCAGTGTTTATTTCCTCTTCAAAGCTGCAACACATAGCGTCCATGAGTTCAGTGGCTCTGCCAGAGGGTGATGGACTCATTGTCCATCAGGCTATGGCCAGTCTGCCCCGTTCGTGCCAGGCACAGAGGAGACCAAGCTGTTTAAGCTGCCACGGTGAGCCCTGTGGCAGTCCCTTCCTGCAAGCGAGGGAGATACACCTTGAGGCACATCACTGACCTTCCCAGAGGTGTTTGGAGCCATCCTGCAAGAACCCTCCTGCCAGGAGCAGGATTCAAATCCCTGCCAAGAGCAAGGTTTATTGAACTCCAAGAAGAGGGCACTAAACTGCCTGGGCTCCTTTTCCTCCTGCAGTGACAAAGCCAAGAATAAGCCCACAAGGCTTTCCAGAAGAAATAAAAATGAACTTAAATAGAGCACGAAGAAAGGACAATCCTCCAGACCCAAGCCAAGAGGATGAATGGCACTGACAAAGCCTAGACCTTCATGTTGCCTTGGTGAACAACTGTCCTTCATGGTAAAACACGCACACAAAGGTGGCTGGGTTTCCAACTCCTAGATGCCCATTTGGTGCTGATTTTCTGCTCGATTTAAGGCAGCAGTTCAATACAGGCTTCTGCTTTTTTTGTTGTTGTTTGGCTTTGTTAAATGAAAACATGTCCGCATCCCAGCTCATTATCACACGCTCAGAAAACAGCCATTCACTGTGATTCTGTCTCTAACCATTAGCTGTAACATCCCTGATCCCAGTTCTTTTTCACCCCCAATATTAACTCCTCCTTAGCAGAGGAAAGCTCTAGGTCTCAGAGCAAAACCAGTGTCACTGGGAAGCCCTCCGTGGCAGGCACACAGAGCTCAGGGAAAGGCCCAGAGAACGTGAGCCAACTAGTTTGATCAGCTACAGATCCATGTGTGAGCTACCAGCACCACCTTGTCAATAACAATTCCAAGACCAACTTTTAAATGGGAATTTGTTTACAGATCGCTCCTGATAACTCTCCTTCTCCCTTGCTTAGTCAACACAGCATCAAGTGGAAAGATGAGGCAGGAGAGTTAATACAGAAGAAATAAACTTGCAGAGAGAAAAGAGAGATCTCTTCTTTTCAAGATGTTTTTGACATGTAGATGAATGTGAATGTGGCCATAAAGTGGGACTCCTCAAGGGACACAGATGTCATGTTCTCCCTATCATGTGGGACCTCCACAGGAACCGCTGCAGGTTAACACCCGACTACACTGGTCACTGAGGACAAGGCTCTCGGGGTTTGCCATGTCCATCACATTGACCAACAACCCCTAGGAAAAGCCCAAGCTCTCGGGGAGCCCTGCAACATTGGAAAGCTGCCTTTCTGCTGCTTCCCACACCCCAGCCAAAGAAGCCTCTCATCACTGGGGAAGGGATCTTTAATCCACACGCGGTCCCCAATATTATACGTAGAACCATAGCAAATTGCTTGCTGTTTGGGGTGAGACCTGATGTTCTGCCATGTTTCCTTTAAGTGCCCTCTCTCAGACAATATTCAGACATCAAACCAACTCCCTCTGATCACGAGGGGCAGAGGGAGGAGAGGGAAGATCTACCCACCTTCCTCTAGCACCAGTGAGCCTGAGCCCTCCACTTCTATCCACGCAAACAGTCCTACTGCAACTGGGAAGCCATGAAATCTGGCGCTGCAGAACAGAGGGTGTTTGAGGAGAGAAAGAGGAGAAATTAAGAGGATTTTTTGCAGGACAGAAATTATTTAGGGCTTTGGGACCAGGAGTCTATTGCAAAATGCTTTTTTGAAACCTAAAGCAGCGGCAAAGCACACAGACAAGGGAGAAGGAGCCAGACTTTCTCTCTGAGCCACGGAGCCCCGCGAAGCCTCCTGCGTCCTCCCCACCCCGGGCTCGCCCCGGCAGACCGCATTAGCCAAACTGGATAGAGGGGATTGGACTTGTTTACAGCCACACCACTAGCTGCTTAAAGGGGCTCTAAATCCCTGTTTGATGTGCAAACCGTCAGCTTTGCTACTGTGCCTTTGTCAGGCAGCCCTGGCTCTGCTCATCCTTGTGTGTGTGTCTCTCTCTCTCTCTCAATTAAGATTAAAAGCGCCTTGTGCCATCATCCGCTCTCAAGGTAAGCCCCTCTGTAGTGCCAGTGCTGTGCCCTGTCTGCTGCCTCGCCTTTATCTGATCCATTTGGAAACGACTTTTATATTCTCATTAGGCTCATCGCCTGCCCTCCCCTCCCACACGCAGGCTCCCCCCGAGGCAGCTGAGCAGACTTGCTCTACCTTTGCAGATGTTGTTAAGCCTCTTACTAAATCTCACCAGTGCAGGCTGCCTCCGTGCGCTCCTGAGGAAGCACAGACCCCGTTATACCTCCTTTTCCTTTCTTCCTCCATTTGGCGTATTATAACCCCGTCATGACTGCAATTTAATTAGCACCAAGCAACACATTCTCCGGCGGTTTCCACCACAGAACGCCACCAGCAGGGAAGGACACGGCAGAAAACCAAGTCCACAGGGTCAAGAGAGGAGAGACCATTCACATCTCCTCGATAAACTGCCCTGGGAGCTCTGGGCATCACCAAAGCCTGGTTTTCCAGGTAGGCTCTACATATGTTCCCCCAACATATGTCCTGCAGTCTGTCAGCACTTTGGTGAAGTAGCTCACATCTCTTCTCTGCAAAGGGAGTATCTCTCTGCCCAAAAGCCAACCTTACCTCTCAGCAGCTGGATTAGCTGGCTCCAGGTTTAAAAAAAAAATTAATTAAAAAAAATTCAAAAATGTCTAGCACTGGCCAGAGAAGCAGGAGGAGATTAAACCTAGCAGCTGGATATAAACCCAATGTAGACATAAACCCAGTGTAGACAAACCCTGTATTTCAGAAGAGGAGCTGGCTATCATTTTGGTCAGCGAAGATCAGCAGAGCTGGCAGAGAGGAGAGTGCCTTTCCTTCACACTACATTCTCTGGTCCTCCGCAAGAATTTACTGCCCTTTCAATCCGTGTTGGAAACAACAAACACTTGAGATTTGCACAACCATTTGGCGAACAGACATTTATCCAGGGACTAGAGAAACCAGTGCTCTCTATTTTGCAAGGCCAAGCACCTCCACCCCCAGTCACAAAGAGAGGCAGAGAAAGCAGAAGCAGCAGAAGTTCAGTGTTCTTAAAAGCCTGAGGACACGATATGTCACCAGTCAACCCAGATGAGGAGAAAGGAAGAACAGTATGAGAGGGTGCAGATGGTAAAATCCTAAACCAGTGAGATGGACTTCCTCAGCCAGTTAAGAATTCAGAGTTACAAACAGGGCAGCTCTTCCCGAAAACCAGGACCCCCTGGGACCTAAGGAAATCCAAGCGCATCAGTGGTAATTGTAATAAATCTGTGGTGCTGCAGAGCTGGCCCAACACACGCAAGTTTGCTCCGTGATTAAGAGATCTCTGTAATACCTGAAGGTCCCCGGTGGGCCCAGAGCAGAGAGATAAAGCTAACGTGCATCAAACCCATCAGAATATCTCAATCATTACCGCGCCTGACGGTGGCTCCGGAGCCAATCGATAGGGCAATTAGATTTTATCAGTACACGCCTCTCGGCCACCTACTTCTGCTGTCGCTGCAAAAGCCTCAGTTCCCCCTGCCAGTTCTGGGTCTCCAGATGACTGAGAAGCACTGGCTGGAGCAGATTTTTGCCTTTTTTGTAGATTTTTGCTGTTGGTATTCTTTATTTCCTTTAAAGGTCCAGTATCAGGGGACACTTCAAGCATGAGTTAAGCTGTCAGCTGTTCTTATCTAGGCGTCTTGCTTCAGCACACACACGAGCAGGGGGGGACACCACCCACCCCCAAACCTCTCATACGCTGAATCCCTGGAAGTAGGCTATAATCCACATCCATCCCACACTGTCACAGCCGAACACCACCACACAGGCCCGGCAGAGAAGTTAGGGAGGACAAGACAGGAAAGTGAGCTCTGTTGTTCTCTCATCATTGGCTTAATGGTCTTGGGCAAATTTGCCTGTTTGTGCCCCTCTAAAATGTACTCAAAAAGCTGGTGGAAGGCTTGTCCAACATTTCTGATGGAACTTTACCTGCTGGCAACATAACCACCTCCCCTTCCCCTTTAGCACTGTAGACCAACAATAACAGTCTTTCCTTTTTTTATAAGTGTATTTTCGAAGCTCTGTAGCTCTCAGATTTGCTAGCCCACATTTCTGTAGATGCTAAACTTGCCAACGTGTCACAGTCGCTGGTCTTAATCACACCTAAGCGATGCAGCAGACAGCACAGCCAGTTGGTTTTGATGACTCCAGACTCTTCCTAGCACTTTGGGCCTCACAAGATCCAAAATACAGTGACTTCTTCTGTCCCAGCTATCCCAAGCCCTAGGACTGCACCTCCTCTAGCTCACTGTTCCAAACAGGTAGCACCCACCACCACGGGTTGTTATATTCACCGAGGTGGGTTATTACATCCCATCCTCTTCTAGTCAGGGCCAAACCCTACCCAAGTCTTTCAAGGACCCAGTTATTTTCTACGTCTTTCAGCTTCTGTTGTGCCAAACTAAGCTCGTCAGTCTCTCTGTTCTCAAATATAACCATCATCATTGAAGTGACCTGTTTTCACTTAAAAATTAACCACAGGCCTTCCAAGGATATTAATATCAGTGTTGGTTTTCCAACCAAAAGCTTTATATGTTCCAGCAACACATTCGTCTCTTCAGTCCCTTTTGTCCTGAACATCAGCCCAGCTCTACCTTGAACCCTGACTCTAGTCTCACCCATCTCCCAGAACTCATAAAAGCCCCAGAACTAACTATACCCCATTCTTTTCCATTAGTTTCAGCCCCTTTCTACATTTCAAAGACCATTAAAGATCCAGTAATGCTTCTAATTTTCCAGCCCGTGCTGTTCAAAACTATAGCACTGCCTCTAATCCTGGTTTAACGACAAACCAAGGAACTCCCTCACAGCATTAATCATAAACCGACCAACCCTGCCAAATTCAGCCCTGTTCTTAACCCCACGGGCCCCGCAATAAGCAAATCTCTTCCATTTGTCCTATCCTTGTTCTCAAACCTCTGTTTAGCCTCAGCCCCAGCCAAGAAGCCACGTACACTTCTGAATCCCCAGTACACACTCACCCCTCACCCTGCACACGTAGAATTTGCAGTTTGAGCCGCAGAGCAGCCTCCGGAGCGCTCAGGTGCTCCTGGCTGGGACCGTGTGCCTAACTTCAAACCAGAAATGCTAAACCAGCAAGAGAAAACATCACAGCAGCAGATTCCAACTTACTTTGAGAGCACTGCAGCTTACAGTCATGAGGGATGTGGGAGTTTTTAAACATATCAGCATTAACATCATTTATTCAGCACTGTCCATCTCCAAATGCCTTTTTGAGGGTGAGATTCTCATAACCCAAATACACGTTCTTGTTTTCAAAGGTTCACAATGCAAACAGCAGATAATTGGGGGCATGATTCTTCTTCCCTTATTGCTGTAACTAAGTCCTTTAAACAACATCCAGTCTTTTAGACTAACTCTCTTAGAATTATGTAGGTAGCGATGAGTTATACCATTCTCCCCTTCCACCCCTGCCAGTAAAAACAAACAGAATTGGGACATAAACCAAATAATCAGCATCAGCTACAAATCCCAGCCCGTTTTGTTTCTGTTCCTTTGACTTCCATGTCTGGGAGGTGGTGACACAGGTACCAGCTCAGCACATGCTCTAAAGTCAGAGCTGGCAGGTTCTGCGCGGACTTTGGCAAATGAGTCTTCTCTTAATCAAACCAGCATTTAGAGTGAGCCGGCTTCAGACAGCGGGGAAAAAAATTAAGAGTTAAACTGTCCCTGTGGAGATGTGACAACGCTCCCTCTCCCTTTAGATACCTAGTCTCCCCACCATCCCCCCCACCTACTCTTTTGCTGGTCACCTCGTTAGACACACCAAATCTATCACATCCTGAAAAGCTCTTGTGGCCTCTTGTGTGAATGAGGCCTCTTCTTTTGCATTGCTCAGACACTCGCTGAGGTCAGAGCCAAGCACTGCTGCCCTCACTGCTCTATGAGCCTATGTTCCCTATTTCTTACCGTTTCTTACAGTTCAGAAGCTAACCAGAGAACCTCAAATAGGAATTCTAACAAATAAGAATGAGGATTTCTTCTGCTGATCTTTTCTACTGCTTAACACCGATGGGAATGAAAAGCACCCTTTGCATTTCTGGGACGCAAACATCAAAATAATTTCAGCAACGCTGATCAAGCCCAGCAGTTTCTCTGTAAAGCAAACAATATTAAAAAACATTTTAACATACAGGGTCAACTGAGACATATAGACTCAAGCAAGGTCATGCAGAAAAATGCATATTTCTCTGGCCAGTTTGGCTCTTAGAGCTGTGTAGGAAAAGGGCTGTGGAGATCAGTTAATGAAGAGAATATGGAGATTGAGCTGTGAAAGCAGACAGGGGGCTGCCCATGGCTGCTTTACAAACACGTCACAAATCCCCCAGTTCAGCACAACACACACATGGGACAGAACACTTCACTGCAGAAGCAGTCCCACTGGTAGAGATTTCACTGCAGGCAGCAGGAACCTTTCTGAGAAGGGGTCAAACCTCCTGCGAAAGGCAAACCAGGTACCTGTCGTGGTACTGAATATTCTCCAAAGGCATTCCCAAAGTGTGTCAGATGCGGTGTTCCCTTCAGAACGACTTAGAAGAAAATATGAACAAATCCACAAAACATACAGATTTTCAGGGAAGGCCTACATTAACACACACACAGAGACCCAGTTTTGATTTGGAGAATGGGGGTCACTCAGTACAAAACCTAGAATTACTCCCAGCTTTTCCTCAACTTTAATTTATCATCGAAAGCAAACTGTAGATTCTGCAAACAAGAAGCAGATCTCTAATTTGTTACCGGTGCCTCACGCATTGACTGCTACATATCTACTGCCAAAGCATCCTTGCCCATGGCTCCCTCACTGGCAGCCAGGGAGGCACAGGGCAGGATCCAGGAGCAGCATTTCTGGTTCCACCATGCCAAGTCAAAATCAGGTAAACTTCCCCAAAAAAACAGGTACCACTACAAAACCAACCAAACACGCTCATAAAGGAGTTGGCAGGCACACAGGCAGCACGGGGAAGCTCTGATTAATGAAATTACAAATCAAACCATGCTCTCTGCAAGGCCTTTCTGCTTCACTTGACACTAACCCCGGGGACATTTCACTTCTTTGCTGGCGCAAGCTCCTTTGCCAGTAGTTTAACACAGACCACTAGATTTGAGAATAACACAGGGCTGGGATCTCAAAAGGACTTTAACATCACCATGAAATCCTTTCCATGTTAATCTTCAGCCAGAATATTAAAAGCCTTCATACAGCTTACTCCAAATTGTAACACAAACAGCCACAGAAAAAGCAGCTGCTGAAAAAAATGAACAAATGAGGGAGTGAAAGAGAAAGAGGAGGGAAGGCAACAAGCCCAAAGCAGCAGGACCTGCTCCAGCCACTTACCTGCTGCTCCTAAGCCCACGTCGATGCTGTTTCTCTTGAATTCACAGCGGCTCTGGGTCTCTGGCATAACGAGCTGACGGCTCTGATGCAGGTTGGAGATGATAGTGGAAAGGTCGTTATCACGGCTGCAACAGAGCAGAAAAGCACCAAGTTAAGGAAATCCTATTTGCCACCACATAATTGATTTTTGTGTGTATGAGCGCGTGTGTGCGTGTGCGCACGCGAGATTCTTTTGTTTGCCCCTGCCACAGCTGTATTTCAAGAAAGGTTCTCCCCCTCCTACCCATCAGGTTCCTCCGTAACCTCCTCTCGTGTCGGGGACGGGAGACTAAAGCGCAAAGCACTTCCCAAACAGCGCTCTCATTTCCCATCAAGGGCTCTGCTGCTGCCAGAGCTCCTGATTTCAGTTTTGCCAGATATAACTTGCGTGGGCCAGAACTTACATCTCAGATGGAAAAACTGAAAGTGTAGGAATTGGCAGATCTATTCCAGCATTAATAGGAAACTTGAACTGAAATAACTGATAGTTTTCTATCAGTTGCCACCCTTCTATTCTTAAAAAAAAGTAAGTTTTTCCATTCCTTCATGGTTGGAACAGGAGACTACTTTATTTACTTGAATAATAGTTTTTCTTTTTAGAGAGAAACTCACCATGAACCCGGACATCAGCATTACTCACAGCTGAGGGTACACACTTATTTACAAAACTAATTTTCAACTCTTCACTCTAACAGATTCTGAAACAATGCTCTCTTCCTTCTGGTACAAGAGAATGCATTACAGCAGTTCAGCATTATTTTGCCTGTTATCCTTGCATCAGATTGCTGCTAAGTAGGCTAGTTTGGTCTTTTTTTTTGGTCTTTTTTTTTTCCTTCTGTGGAGAGGGAGAAGACAAACAGAGAAAGACATTCCCCAGCAGATCCTGCAGTTCAGCTGGCAAATGCTTTTGCTTGCAAACCGCTACCCTCTTGCAAAACATTTCTGAATAAATGATATACAAACACTGAAGAGGAAAAACAAGCTAAGACGTATACATGATACTAAATGAAAATGCTGGAACGTCTCCCTTTTGTTTGTTTGCAGTATATGTTAAATCACCCATCCTTCTAGCACAAGGTGCTTGCCCCAAGCTAAATGTGACTATTTTTCTTCCTCTCCTCTTTCTAAATGGAAGATGACAGCCAGAAAAACCGGAGACACTTAGAAAAAATTATACATATTAGAAATATTGCCCTCCCTCCCACATCCACAGCTCCCTCCCAACCTCTACTCACATGGCCAGTGCACCCAGTCTGTGCTGCTGGGACACACAGCACATGACCATCAACTCACTGGTGCAGAGCAGTGTCCTCACCTGGGACCAGCAGGACAACACGGAGGGTGCATTATCTGCAGAATTACCTAGCGATGATCTTCCTTTAAATATCCCCCCCCTCTCTTATCCCTGT
>JAHREE010000205.1:257050-317209 GCA_033628505.1 Tringa tobata
CCTCCCCTCCTCCCCACCTGCTGCACCCCCAGCTCCAGGCTCTCGGGGCTGGCGACAGGAGCTCAGATGCTCCCCAGCGCCCATCCCTGGTGCAGGAGCAGGGGCTAATCTCTCGTCTAGCTCTCTGCTAATCAGATAAGTTTATGACAGAAAGTCTTTAGACAGAGGTACTTTCAGCGGGCGTCTGGCTCCAGATTTTCCCAAGATGTAGCAGACAAAAACAGACTCTCATTTCAGCAGCCGCCGTTCCCTGCTGCTCCCCCCTCTCCCCCCCGCCTCCGGTCTCAGCGAGGAGATAGGATGCTCGGATCTCAAAGCCTTTGAGCACCCATTGCATCTTCCTCCGCTAAACCAGTTCAGATTCCTCCTTATGCAAGCAGAAGGCTAATTACTTAAGCAAGCCCACAGGTGAGTGGGAAGCCCATTTCTCCTGTGCCAAGCAGTTTTGGGTCTTATCCTCTTTTAGCTGCCACCTTTAAGATGCATTATGCAAATATTTTGGTGTCTTAAGTCATTTATGGGATTAATGTGAAGTGATTATCAGTTCTTTTTAATCATGCCAATCAATAACTGGATGTCAGGGACAGAGGACAAATGCAGATAAACGCTGCCATCAGCACAATGCTCAGGAAAGGGCGGAGGAGATGAGCCCGAAGAGCAGAGGGAGAAAGGCAGGGAGTAGGAAGAGAAAAATGGGATAATTACATCTTTGCATTTGCGGAGTGTCTTGCATCCCAATCGAGCCCAAAGCACCTCCGATACGTAAACACGTTAAGAGAGCTACGGGAAGGAATTGTTTTATCCACCACCAAAACGCAGCTACCTCTCCTTCTGGAACTGAGCACAGCAAGTCCTTAACACGACTTGATTCTCCGCAACGCAAAGAGTGCGGAACGCCACGGGATATCCACCAGAAACTAAAACCAGTGGAAGGAAGCATTACCACGCCAGAAATTATATATTTCCTTCTCCGACAATCTTGTGGTTTTAGGAGATTCTCCATGGCCTTAAAATGAAAATCATCACGGTATGCAAAGGTGCGTGAGCAAGTCCTAACTCCCCACGGGAGCAGGTACCGCAGCACCGGGAGAACACTCCTCAGGCTTGGAATTCAGCTCGCTCTTCCCACGCAATTAGGCAGGATCCCAGGAAAACATGACTTTGCTGGAATACCTTTGCAGAAGGCAAACTGAACACCAAGGTGACATTGAGAGGAAAGGAAAGAAGAGAGCAGAGATAAGACAAACAGGCTCAGACAGCTTTTAACACATCAAACTGTCCCCAGGAGCAGTCCCTTTTGCCTTAGTGCAGGGAGGTTTGAAGCAGAGATTGTCTTTTTGTTCTGGGCTTGTTCTACCCCTGGCACAACGGGAGGCAGCTCGTAGCTGGGGCTCGGCCCGAGTTTGAGGAAAGAGAGTGAATGGCAACCAGAGCTTCTCATGAAAAATCAAGACACCTTTCTGTGTAGGTGAAGACTTTAAGCATTTTTTAAAATACCATAGACCGAGCTGGTCTCAGCAAATACAGCTCCTCAGGGCTGCAATTGGGAGGGTGGGGGCTCTCTAATAAGGGACATACTTGTGTAAGGCTCTGCTGAGACCACAGAGGACTTTCTACCACCACGCTGGATGAAAAGAATGAAATACCAGCTTTGGATCTGCAAGCTGACAACTCTGCCACCTCCACCTTACCCGGGACTGCATGAGATAGTCAACAAACATCATTTTTACAAGAGACCTTCTTGAAGCTCCACAGAGCGAAGTCCAACAAACTGCTATCATCCCAGTACCATTTAATAAAGCTAGTGAAAGTTTAACTTTTAATTGAGCCTCGGTTCTTCAGGTACTCTACCAGTTACTCAGTGCTTTAGCCAGGAAGAAGGGCTCTACCCAGCTGCCAGCAATTTTCAGAAATTACCCAGCTTTTCCACACTCACTGCCTTGGGCTGCCACACCGCAACTGCCCTCCCAACCCCGAAATCCCATTGTCCATGGCTGGGTGGCCCAGCAGGAGGACAAAAGACATAGCATTGCCACAGGCGTTGGGACATCTGCTTGGTCCATAGACCAAAAGTTGCAAAACCTGAGTTATAAATCCAGCCTGGGCAAACTCCTTCACAGCTCGGTCCTGTCCACGTGCCCCCCCCGAGCCCTGAGGGAACACCTCAGCCAAATCACAGCCACTGACATCAGCCATAACCACATCCACCTCAGGTCAAGATGCAGAAGATGCACTTTGAGCACCAATATACAGATAGTAACGCCTAAAACTTGACTGCTTGGTCTGTGACTAATGCAACTGGTTCTTTCTTGGGCTTACTGGGAGGGAATCATAGAATCACAGAATGGTTTGGGTTGGAAGGGACCTTCAAGATCACCCAGTTCTAACCCCCCTGCCACGAGCACGAACATCTCCCGCTAGATGAGATTGCTCAAAGCCCCATCCAACCTGGCCTTGAAACCAGAATGGGTGCAACAGCATCCTCTCCAAAGTCCTCATCAGCAAGAGCACAACTCTCGGTGGGAAGAAGCCGGCGTTAAGGGATTGGAGAGGGCTGGTCCTTCCCATGGAGAGGATTCCCCCATCTGTGTGCCCAAGCCAATAATTCCACCCAGGTGCTCACTTGCAGCCCCAGCAGGGCACAGTCACACTCTGCTTTTCCTTTGTCTCGTCTCTGAGCCGCCGCCGGGTGGCTGTTAATGCAGGCACCCCCCCACCCATGCACTGACACATGCACACACAATCAGATTAAAGGTCTGATCCCTTCCAGTAGCATAATATTATATTTTAAAAACCGGATTAGAGAAGGGGGCTCGAGCAAGATACAGATCTCCTGAAAGGTCAAGGAGGAGACAAATAGCCTTCTGTAGGGCTGCAGGTTGCCATGGCAACATTCAGTTTGCATGGGTTTTGGTAATTAATGGTTTGGGGACCTGCAGTAATACAGGTGTGTTTCCAAGCAGCAGGGGAACATGTTCTGAGGCATCACTGTCTGGGCGCTTCCACCTCAGAGCAGCAAGTTTTGCTCTTGCAATAAAATAAAGGGTAGAAAATTGAGTCCTTACTGTCAGGGATTCCAGAGGGCACGAGGCTGGTTGGCCACATCCAGATTTGCCTTCAAAGTGGGAAGTGACTCAGTGTTACTGACAGCCTCATAAGACCTTTCTTCTGATATCTGGCTCAGAATGATGGAAGCTCTGGTCACAAGATGTGTTTTTCAGGTATTTCTGCTATTTTGCTGGGCAAAGTTTTACAAAAGAACTTGCAGCACTACAAGATTTTTGAGTCTGAATTTCAAATCCAATACACATTTAACCTCAGTCCAGAATACTAAAATCTGTGCTCTCCTGTATCTGAAGAGTGAATCTAAACATGTCTAGTAAAGATAAAGTCATGTTGTTGCTTTCAGTTACAGCTGATGCGCTGTTGCTCACTCTCTATTTGAATCCATCATCCTGTTTTTGCAACATCATACTTAGCAGCTGTGGAGAGGAAAAAAATGTTAAAAAAAGACAAAGATCTTGCGTGGCAAAAAGGTGTGTGATGGCTGTTGATAACAAAGTGAGATCCCATCTTCACAAAGAAATCCCTCATACCAAGAAATAAGGGAAAGGTGGTGGCTTCCCAGCAGCACTGTGGACCTCCCTCAAGGGGGAAGCTTTGAGAAGAGCTGCAATAGCATGGACCTTGTCATGAATGTGGCCTTGTAAGGAAGACACTTTAACAAGGAGTAAAGCTGGCAGCAGTGACATGGCGTGCCTGTTTATTACTGTGCTCCACGTAGCACCAGAGAAGTAACCATCCCACCAACCTGCCTTTGCCTTGCCCATTCATCCACTGGAAGAATGTCCTAGGGTTCTGCAAGCTGCTTCCCATCCGACAGCATTCCCATTGCCATTCTGCCACGAGGTTCTGTCTTGCTGCCAAAAGCAACAGTTGAAGAAGTGGCTGGATATTATTATGGCTTGGGCAATTTTCAAATCCTAATGAAAAGAGGGCACAGGAGCAACAGCTCCATGTACCAGGAATGCAGAAAGACTGCGATAAGGGTTCTGCCTGAGCCACGGCCAACCGAGCAGCTCACCAGCACACCACAGCCCAGGCCACGCGTGGAGCAAGCGGCAACCACAAAGCTTTCAAGTCCAAACCCCTCCTCTACCAGGCTGTGGCATGAAATGAAAGTTGCTCTCTAACCAAAGGGCCACCTGATCTTGGAGGGTATTTCCGAAAACACTGGACACTTGACCTGTCACAGCAGCAGGAGCACAGCACAGGAGGCATATGCTGCAGGTTCCATGCTGGGGCTGGGAAACAACAAAAAAGTCTTCCTCATCCCAGATCCTCACACCCAAACCCAATGAACCGGGGTGTAGGACTCCGGGAGTGTAGTTGGGACAACGTGGGTAACTGTGCAGCCCAGACACAGACCAGAGCTGACAGTCTAAGACTCCCTGTCACATCCCAACGCTCTGATACAAGGAGCCTGCTCTGCAAAGCAGCAATGAGACGGACTAATAACTAACGGCTGCAGAAATTACCACGGGAAGGAAAAAAAAAAACCAAACACATTGCTAATGTTCTCTACGAACACTTTGATTGCTGCCCTGTCTATGTTTAATGGAACTAACTGGTCCTCTGTCTCCCCCAAAGCTGGTTGTTCTGATGAGACTTTCTGTAATGGCAGTGTAATGGTCCACCAGTGGTCATTCGATAGCTGCGCTGCTTACGGGAAACGGCACGCCAGGGGACACACAGCCACATCAACGACTGGTGGAAACGTCACCCCGACAGAAGCTGTCTGTTTGGGACAAGGTGCCACAGAAACCCATGGACTCAGCTGGGGAGTCTGCAGAGAAGCACCTGCAGGTCAACAGCCAAGGCGGCGGGACCACCGCTGCACACACTGTGTGAGCATCGTCATCTAGTCCAGCTAACGAGCCACAAGCCGTGCTCAAGGAAGGAGAGGTCTGTGATGGGAACTGCCACTGAACTGTCACATTTGCTAAGTGTGGCTGTCCCTTGGGTTGTATAAATGAATTAGGAGCAAGCCCTTTCGGGGAGGCTGTGGTAACCAGACATGCAGCAATCCCGTGTGACTGACTTCTGGGAACAACGATCGGTTTTTGAGCAACATCTGCACCATAAACCTCTGACTGGCAGCGTCTGAAGCCAGCAGTTAATGTTCCAAGGCCCCTTCTGCTCCTCTCTTGTCCCCTGGTCCTCATGCTGACCAGCATTTGGACCCTCACTCCGGTCACTTCTCCTCAATCTCAAATGGTCCCAGCAAACTAGTCCCTTCCATCTGCTGAGAGCCATCTTCCCAGCCCGGTTCTGGAGCCAGCCCTGCCAGCACTTTCAGTGATTTACAGAGGGGACAGACAAATGGGGCAGACACCTCAGTCCCTTGGCCCCATGGGGGGCTGACAAATGCCTGGAGGACAACTGCATGGAGACATGCCACCCTCGAGGTCCTCGGGAGGTGGCAGCTTCCAGCAATCGTTAACCCAAGCCGGATTCAGACTGGGAGCAATGCCTTTTAAATGTGTTTCATTTACAGACATTAGCAGCAACTGCATCTTTAACAAGGAGAAGGATGAGGAGACTAATGGATGGAGACAATTAACCAAAATATAAATCAGTGTCAGAGTCTCCGCATCTAGCAGAGGCAGCCAGGCGCCCGCAGGGTCTGGTGATTCTCGCAACACGCTGCTCAGAGTGACTGCAAAGAGGGGGAGGGAGAGGGGAAGAAGAAAAATTGGTCAAAAATTAAATAATTTTCAATAATGGCTGCAGCCCTCTCTGAAATCAGGAGGCAATAGTAACAGTAACCTCACTACAAATGCCATGCCCCGTCCTCCTGACGGGGTGAGCCAAAATGAGCCCCGGGTGTCCCTCAGAGACTGTCCATCCTGCTGGCAGACAGGGTCTGCTCTGCCCACACTCCGAGCTGCAGGACCACACGCAGGAACCTTCCAGCACTGGATATAGGGCACACAAAAAGTGTGGGTCGCTCTGCAGAGGACATGTTTCACCTGCACCACTCAGCAGTGCCCCAAAAAAGGCTCCTCCAGTGGTCAGGGTATTCAGCACAACTTTAAAACTCAAACTGTCATTTTTCTGCTCCAATTTCCTGCCCATCCCTTAACCCCTCTGTGCTGCTCTTCTCCATCCACACGGGGATGCAGAGGGCACCGTGTGAGCGGGAGGCACCAGACACCAAGAGACAACCTGGCACTTCAGCAACAGGAGTTCCAGATACAGCTGGGATTAAAAAAAGAGGGAGCAATATTCTCAGTAGACACAAAATTGCATAGATTCAGAAACTGCAAGACAGTCATCTGAGGAAATGGTGAATGAACCTAGCACCGGACCAGACTGGGTAAGTCTTTTCCTAATACTTAATCAAATCAAAGGCAAACTGAGAAAAGCCAGTCAAAAGTGTATGACTGGCTTTGAAGGGACGCAAAGCAGGAGACCGATGCCACGTTTGGAAGAGAAGAGAGACTCAGAAAAGTAGCATGTGAGGGAATAAAACTGAAAAATATTTCTTTTTAAATATGTTTCACTGGCTCTCCAGCCCCTTAACGATCACGCAGTAAGTGCAGGGATTATATTAAATTTTACCGATCAATACAGTTGCCATAAAACTGTCCCGACCCTCTGCCCCTCCCTACAATAAAGAAAAAAAAAATCCAATATGCAAAAGAAGGAATGTCAGGGCTTGCAGAGGAAAAGCCGCAAGGACATCGATGAAGGAGGGGAAGCAGAGATGAGTGCAGGTGTGTGCCCACCCATCCTCCCCACAAACCCTTCCCTGTCACTCTCAGGAACGCCATCGGGGTTTCTTTTCCTTCCTCGTGCTCAGCCTGACCGGATTCCAGAGCAGATTTCCATGGTACCCCTGGCTCAGGGAACAGATTCACGGGGTCTATTTACTCTGCAGTCACTCTCTCCCACATCCCACGCGCACCCATTCGCGCCAGGCCAATCCCAGCCTGGCCAGGTCCGTACCCCAGGAATGACAGACACTTTCCAGCTCCAAGGAGATGGCAATTTTGCCAGAATCTGCAGAAACACAAGCTATTTTTTCTCCTCTGCCGACCTCCTCTCCCCTTTCCTCACCATCTCCCCAAAAGAGGAGTTTCTGGTGTCAGGATGGGAGCGGTGTCACAGCCGTTCAGCGAGGAGCAGACAGCGTGAGTGTCGCTCGGGGCTGCCCAAACTGGAGCATCCGCCCAGGGACAGGACAGGAATGTAAATCAGCCAGTGACTGTGTGAAGGGAATAATGAGCTTTTTATGGAAGCCATTAAAGGAAAACCCAGATTGGTCTATAAATACTGTTGCATCATTATAGCGCTGAGAAACAACCTTATGTAACAGCACAGCCACGGAATGTCAGGATTGGGGTAAAACAATCACTCAAAGGCTCTCCAGTTTTTTAGTTAGCGGTTTTGTAAATCCAAACCCAAACAACCGATTTCCAAATAAACACACACGCTCCAGCCCCTTGAAAAAATAAAATATCCGCCTCCTTCTGTCTCCCTGCGACGCACAGGAAAATGTGGGGCTCCTCAGAAGGACCCCAAAAGGGTGATGTGACCTGGGGACTGCTGGCCGTTGGGCTGCCACGAGGGAAATACCTGACTGCGGCTCCCACAGAAGATGCCACCAATATCACTCCTTTTCCCTTAACCTGCAATATCCAGCCTCTGTGGGCCATTTAATCACAGGTTCATTGATTTTTAAGCCCCAGAAGGGACCGTTCTATCTACCTCGTCTGACCTCCTGCACAGAAGCTGTCAGAAACCCACCCTGTCGCACTCCCAGTTAATAGTGGCAGCTCAGAGTGGAAAAAAAAACTGTGACCTGTGTCTCTGCCCACCAAGGAAGCAAACACAGACCCTCCATCTCAGAACCACAACGAATCGAGCGTCCTGGGAGTAAAATAATCTGTTTATTCCCAGGAGTTGATAAATCCTCTCAGCTTCTTCCTTACTGGTATGTAAACCTGCCTCCCCAGACCAAAAAAAAAAAAAAAAGCACATTTCACAAGATGCCCGTCCTGACACCCAGCACCAAATCAGTGCAGGATTAACCATCTTCCAGCCCAGCAGAGCTGAGAGTCATCTTGGGATACGAAATTCTGCAAAACAACTTTCTCCTCAGCATCTCTCGGTTTGCCCTGGCACGGCCTTTGAGTGCCAGAGGTCCTTGAGCAGACAGGCAAGGTCACCGTCCCTGACAGTGGCAGGCAGTAAAACTGGGGTCACTGAGTCAGCAGAAAGAGAGAAGGGATGGGGATCAGGGAAAGCTGGCAGCTCAGAGCGATCAAGGGCTCTCCCCCTCCTCCCTCGCTCCTGCTTATCACCTTGCACACTCAAACCATCCCGCAGCATCCCCCGCATCCCCAGCCCAGCCAACACCCCTCCTCTCGGGTCCACGGTGACAGAACAGCCCCAGCAGGATAAGACCTAAAGCTGGGCACTGCAGGATTTGGGTCAAGGATTTGAAGGCTCCGATCAGGTGATGAATAAAGAAGTGGATGGGGCTGGGGGGTGCGTGTGTGTGTGTGTGTTTGTGTGTGCAAGGGGGAGCAGCAGAGTTTGTTTTGCTGTTAAACAATAGGCAGCGTGACCCGCTGACAGGCTGTGTCACTTCTCCATCAGAGACAGGCAGAGCAGCCCCAGGCAAAGAAGCTGGATGGAAGCAGGCATGTGGATGTGCAGCTCTGGGGAGCAGAGGGGTTGTCTCCCCCCTCCATCCCTCCCTGTGCTCTCCTGCCTCCCCCCATCCCACCTCTCACACTCCAGGACTTCTCTGGAAAAGCTGGGCAGCCTCAGCTCCTCCGACCTGCCGTTGTGGCAACCTGCTGGAGGCAAGCGACCTTCAGATGCACTTTCTGGCTCCATCTCCTTTTATCCAGAGTTCATCCCTAACATCTCTATTCGCTGCAAAAACCCCAGACCCCGTATCTACGTGGCGACTGACATTGTAGCCAACATTTTCATGTGTTGCTCAGGAATCCAGCTCGGGGTCTGCTGAAGCTAAAGGTTCCCACCCACCCTCACTGCCACGGGAGCGAGCCGTACCCCAGGGGAGTTCCACGCTCCAGACAGAAGCCAGAAGCGTGATTTCCAGCAGGCAAAGCTCAAGGCAGAGCTGCCTCTCACTCCTTGCCCTCCCCAGTGATATTTTTATTGCTCAGTCTTCTGGTGGCCTTTTAAAACTTCATCGTGGAGAAAACAAACCCTCTCGGTCTCTCTCTGTCCTTAGACATCAGTCTTGATAGACCTTGACAATTTACCAACACCCCACTGCCTCTCGGTGTCTCCACCTTCTGATGAGATGTCACCCATCAGACAGGCAAAAAGGGAAGGAAAGGGAAAAGGAGAGGGAAGGGAAAGAGGAAACAGGGAGATTAAACGAGTTTTACCAACCTAGAGGGAGCTGAAAGGCCTGAAAATCCTAACCCCAACCATGGGCAATACAGCCCTAATTCTCCCTGCAGAGTTACCTTGAAAAAAATTTAAAAATCATCCTGCGATGTCCCATGCAAAATGCTCATGAAATTTCATTAACGCTCATGGCAGTTCATAAAAATGATCAGTAGAGCTGGCAACTCCAAAATTAGGTGGAAATAAGTCTAGAGATGTTTTTATTGTAATCCTGCTTTGTCATTCAGCTCTCTGCAAGCCCATAAATAAAAATAAGATGGAACGACACCACACTGATGTTGGACTGGAGACGGGGAAGAGATAAAGCACTGAAATGAAGCTCAAACCCTGACCATCGTTACTGGCACCTTATTCTGACAGTGGGTTTTGACACGTGTCCATCCACTAATGTGCCACCAAGCACTGGGCAAGGGGGGTGCCCACGCTAGACGTTTTAGCCTCAGATTTCCCCTCCTGTCTGCAGTAATGCAGATGGGGCTTCTGGGTTTGAAAAACTGTCAAACAGGCCTAATGCATCTCGAATCCTGCTTTTCCACCACAGTTGTATTCTTGGAGCCAAAAAGCTTACTGTGCAGCAGGCTAAAGGAGCAGGGAGGCTTCTAAGAAAAGGAGAATAGCACAAAGAATCAGAAATAACGACAGCCTGAATCTAAACAAGGCAGGGAAAGCCTTAAACACCATTAGTCACGTCACTACTCCTCCATCACCAGCTGGACACACCACCCCTCCAGGTGAGATATCTCACCCAGGTTTGTAAAACGTGCAGGGATTGCAAAAGCATGGGGGAAGCCCCACACAAGACCATCACTGGCAAGGTGCTGCTCCTGGGAAGCACCATCCCCATAGGACGCTTGTACTGCCGTTCACAGCAGTCTCTTCTGCCAGCCTTTCTGCCCCCAGCTCTCTTCTGAGGCAGGAAACCTGAAGGTCTGTGCTATTTTCCTCTCATGAGGACATGAAACCCAGTACCCCAAGCTGGCAAGAAGCCTGAAGGTTAGTTACAGACTCTTTTCTCCTGCCTGCCATTTTTTCGTAGTGCAGATGTGCATCCAAGCACACACATGACTAATCCCTTGAAAACATCTTTGACTTGCAGCAACCCAAATTCACAAGAGTTCAGAAGGATTTTCTGCAATGGTCCATCTTCATCGGCTCATCTGCCACAACCCCTACAAGTGTCTATACATTTTTCCTCTGAACATCCATCAAACCCATACTATTGATCACTGCCTCCCTCCCCAAGCACAGGCTACAGCTCACCTTGGCCACTAATAAAGTTTCACTGAGAGAATAATGAAGGCGACCATGGCAAGCAGCAATGCAGCTGGAGGGTGGGGTGTCACACACTCCTGGCACCCCCTTACTGTGAGTCAAGTGTTTTTCATTAATACCTATAATTGTCTCCATCATCTCTTCCCCTGCCTCTCTCTGTACAGACCTTGTGAGTCAACCTCCATGGACCTCCCTGCCTCATGGACTCCTGCAGCTCCCATGGGATCCTTCCCTCATCCTAGAGCTTCAGCATCTCTTCGTTTTCCTTTTCCCTATTTCCCAGGGGCTTAGTGTGCTCCCGTGTTTGTCATTAACACCCACCCAATCATCACTTACCCCAAACTTCCCCACACTCCTAGGTCTCCCGTGCTGGATCTCCAAACTCCTCCCTTAAAAACACTTCTGAAAAACTCTGTTACTGTCAGAACCCGAGTCGCACCCGGCCTCACCCTCTGAGCTATGCAGCTGCTCCTGCTGTATGCACCTACGTGCAGGGAAGGGCCAGACCATTCCTCTGCCTCCAGGTCCTGATTTTTCTCCCGACAGGTTTTTTTTGCACCAAAATCAATGGGCTTGTCCTGCTGAGATGCAGAGCGTTCCCTGAGGATTTGGACTTGTCTAGTTCCAACAGTCCTCAGCAACAGACAAATAGAAATGTTTTGCTCGGCCAGTAAAAAGAATGTGTCGCTGACACACAGCTGGTGTGCCTAATGGATATAAGGGCTCTTTAAATATCCCAAATTCTCCTCATTTTCTCAATTCATTAAGCCGCCTGCTTTCAACTGATAAAATATTAAAATACTCAGATGGGCAATTTTAAATGGGTGATAGGATATGAGTTTAGACAATGAACAGTGGAAACTGATGATCTACAGGAATCGCTCACACATCCAATGTATTAAGGACAAGATGGACATAGATTTGAATCCTTTCAATCACAGTAGGATGTAAAGAGGGAGGTCAGAAAACCTTCTATTCCAGAAACATGCCCTTGAAGTTTTGATCCAACACACAATCTAAAAGCAGAAGGATATGAGTTGCTTTTCGATCACTGTACGTAGCTGAAATATATCAAGAACGCTCCCCCAAAACTGCAACCAAGCTTATGTGTATCTTGACAATATACCAAGGTCTTAAGATGCCTTCACACACTCAGTTCATCCCAAATCCTTTCAGTTCCCCTCCCAAAGGTCCATCATATCCCACTCCCATGACAGATCCACTACAGAGGTGACAAAATACTGGGGATAAATATGAAGAGCATTACTCTTCATTAAACATTCCCTCTTGACTTGTAGGTGTTCAACAGCTTTTCTCACCTACCTTATTTGAAATATAAATGTATTCTTCTAACTTTAAAATGAAAGTTAAAACTAGTTCATCAGCTACCTATTCACCTCTAGCATTTCTCTGAGTCTCTGCTATAACGTAAATGGTCTCCTTTCCCTAACCCATCCCTACAGCCAAATGAAGCTTCCTGGGGACGAATATAAGAGTAAAAAGCTCTGCTAATGAAATAATGATGAAATAATTATTTCAGATGAAATAATACTTTTCAGCAAACCAATTTTCTCCTCCCTGTTCATCCATTCTTCCCTGCAAGCATGTTCGTTCCAGAATCTGCACAAACAAGGCCATAGATTATTCCTACAGGAAAGGGAGAAGCAAAAGCCACTCGGGTAACTCTGATCTACACGTGTCCTTCAAAGCCCCAGCCTCATTCACCCCTCACATGGGCCCTGGGGAGTGTCCCCCAACAGCCACTGGGGAGTCCAGGAACACAAGCAACTTCTAGAACTGAATTTCCTCAGTGGCTTCCAGCAAGATGGTGTCCAGAACAACTTTGTTTCCTGCCAGTACCAGTCTTTTGGGGTTTAGATCCAAAAATAAAAGGAAACCATCTACTCTATAGCACAGAGCCAGAAGTCTGCCCTGTTGCCATGTAAATCCCCAAAAAGCAGGTGACGGAATATCAGGCCCATACGTAGCAGCTCCTCCCATTTTATCTCAATGTCTACACTTTCAAATTTAACATGCTCTGTGGGTTGCTCTGTGGGTGATCAAACACAAGAAACGCAGAAGTTGCTCATATTCTTTTCTTAAGAACTAGAGCTTCAGCTCCTTGGCTGAACCTTCTCCAACATTCTTCATTCTGACACAGAATGCTCTTGTTAATGTCTATCAACTACATGGATTTGGCGTGGATTTACTTTACTTCTCTTCTTCCAGTTAAACAAAAGAACACATCCATTTACTTGTTGGGCAACTATTGTCTAAAATCAAACAGGTATGTCACTGTTTGATGAACAAACTGAGCTCACCCATCCGGAAAGTCTTTTCTTTCCAAGATATTGTCTCCACACAGCCATGCCTTGACTGCCAACAACAGCAGCATTAGCCAAGAGCTTCCTTGTATTTATCAGCTTTGCCTTCAGGAACCACGTCCTGGTTCACAGCTTTAACAGTTACAAAGGTGAGAGCTCTCTGTATATTCCACCAAGATGAGGATTAAAACATTTCCTTAAGCAGTCTACGTCCCAAAGCCACTGCAGAAATATTATGGAAGGGCCAAATTCAGCCTTGTGTTAAGAAAGTGTCCTCCCCATACCAATTCAGAAGTCATGGTTCATTCACTGAGATCTTTTTAAGCTTCCTACAGCTTCCAGAGGCAGCTCCACAGCTGTCCTCCAAAGTCATCACCAGTTATAGGAAAAACTCAGCAGGTTGAGATACAGTTGGTATCTCACCAGTCTTCTCTGCCCCGACTTAAATCAGATGGGCAAAACCTGACTCATTCTGTCTAGTTCAGCTCACTATCAGCTTGTTAACAGGAGCTACTGCTTCAGCCCTGCTGCCTGTTGGTGTAGACTGACAGAAATCAGTGACTGACATGGAAGGGTGAAGGCAGGTCCCCATCTGAAGGCACTCTTGTCCCTCTGCCACTGTCTGATTTCTCTGCTATAGGTGACAGGTGCTTATCTGACAAACACCAGCTCTTTTAGCAGCAGATGCTAAGACTGCAGGGTGTAAAAGGGCCACATCTAGCTTCCAGGTGCTAAAAACTCCTTCTGACCTTTTAGTACCTACTTCAGGTCTCCTAGATTAAAAGGACAAACTTACCAGGAAAAATAAATAAATACATAGACAGCCCAGAAGCCACCCTATATCAATCCTTTAAGGGCAGAGCCGCAGGATGCTCTGGCACTTGATAGTGTTACCTGCATCACACAGCAACACTTTCTGCTGAGTCAGGATCAGCCTTGACATGTTCAGAACCAACTACTTTTCAATTCTCCTCTCCTGCTTCCTTTTTCTCTCCCTGTGTAACTTCCAAAGGAATGAGCTAAATCAGTGAATTTCCCTTTAGTTTTCTGCTCCTGTCCCATCTCCCATGCATTTTTCATCTGCTTCTTCCACTTGGCCTGATTTGTTTAACGTCCTCTTCCTTCTTGACTAACCTGTTTAATTCCTCCTTAAATACACTTTTCTAAGAAGTATCACATAGACCAAAGATGTACATGACAAAGATGTAACAATCCAGTGTAAGCACTGCTGCTTAAACTCAGTTCTGCCCGAGTATGGGGTTTTGCTGGGGTTAAATCAACGTGGAAAGGCCCACAAAGTATGTTATAGTCAGATTTAAACACACACACGGATACACAGGCTCTTGGCCAAGCGTCTGTCTGTCTAAAATACACTCTAACACGGTTCATGCCCATCCAGAAAGGCTGGTTACACACCACTGTAATCTCTGTTTAAACTGTGGTTGTTAAATGCATTTTATTTGCTCTGGGCAAACGACGCCTTTGTTTTCCTTCCATCTCTTCACGTGGCATGTACCTGGATAAAGTTATCCCCTGGCAGGCCCGGGAAGCTTGGAGTGTCCCCTCAAGTGGCTTTTTCCTCAAACGGCAGCGAAGAGACTCTCTTGAGTGCTCCTGCCTCTTTGTCACTGCTTTATGCCTGCACCAGGGCAGGACTTTGAAGACAAAAATGCTGCCTTGGATATTCTTTCAGAGTTTGTTTACCACGTAGCCAAAAGCTAAAGCACCTGGCTCAATGCTCCGCTGTGCCCCTTGCCTTTTTATTTGACTTTAACCAAATTACTTACCTACCAGTCAGGCCATCTTTAACAACAGCAGCACTAAACAACTCTTGATTTCCTTGGAAACGGGGATGGCTTAATTGCACTGACAGCGTCTTGAAATTCTCAGGTGGGCAAAATGTTTATTCCATCCTGAGCTGCATCACTGCACGGTATTAACATGCATGGCCTCTTATCTATTTCTCACTCCCCTCCCTGCAGTTCCCTCAAGACATCAAGTGGCAACAAATGGAAGGAAAATCCTTTTCCTCCCTGGAACTCCTTTTTATTCCACAATTTATTTTCATGAGATGCATCAGCCTCGGAAAGGTAATCCTGCCAGTGGTGCTGAGCAACTGGGATTCACACTGAAATCAAGGGGAGCAGAGAGCAGGTATTTTGTGGCAGAGACCAGGCTTTAACCTCGCGTTCACTATTTCAAAATTTGACAGGCTTGTCTTGAAATAAAAGAAGTGCATCATTTACTGAGCAACTTTAACACATGTCAGCAAACGAAATTCATTCAAGAAATTCAAGGAACAGTATGTCCATATTAGTAAATTCTACCCTAAAAAGGCAATTTTAAAGGAAAACAAGCTATAAACAAAAACTTAAACCCCTATTAACTTCAAAGTTTAAAAGGGAAGGGAACAAAGCACCTGGAAAGACAAGGAGAGATTCTAATTTCCCCTTTCAGGAAAATTCCCCTATCTCAAGCTTTTGGTTCCTTGCATATAGAATGATTTGTACCCAATTAAACGTCTTTTTATCCCGGGCAACACAGACAGCAATTCCATGGTGGCTAAAGCAAATGAATCCAGGTATCTTCTGACAACTTGGAAAGGAAGATCAAAGACAAATTTAGGACACAGAGGAAGATAAATTAAGGAGGCAGCTCTCAGCCCTGCTTCATTTAAGTCACCTGTGTGGTGAGTGTGTGTGTCGACACAGGTGTGCTGCATCCTAATGATTTCCTGGCATGGATTTGGGGTGACCTGGGGAACTCCCACGGGCTGAATTCTGCACGTCACTCAGAACAAAGGTCAGCTAAACCTTTTTCCCACCCCATGATGTATTTTAGATATGCCAGATGTTTTACAGAACTGTGTGGCCATTTAAGTCACCTAAATACAACCTCTTCCTGTACCAACACATAAACACACAAATTACTTTCTTTGCCACACAGCATAACACATGGTGGTTTCTTCTGGGCTAGCCGGATGGGGGCAATTTTTGATAGTTGGACAAACCGTTTCATCTGCAAAAGCAAAACTTCTGTTCCCAGGAGGAACAACCGATGCTTCTGCCAGGAAAGAGCTGAACAGTGAAGCTGAGGAAGCCCAAAAACTGTACTTGTTGACATAAAAATCACACCATTGTTTTATTCCATGCATTGTAAGTTCACAATATTTTTTAAGATAGAGTTTCTAATTTCCAAAGGTGTTGCACCCTTAGTTGCCACTGTGCAGAATCGTTGTTCACGTGGCCATTAATTAAGGCTTGTGTCAGCACTTCCATTACAAAGCCCTGCCTTTTAGGAGTTTATAACTCAACCATAAAACTTTGCTCTAGGCTGAAATTTATCATTAAAGGATCTGCCTGGAAGGAATCCATTCTTTTGTATTTTAGAGTCCCAAAAGCTTATAGCAACAAACCAGGGATTTTATTCTAAAGGCTGCCATACAAAAAACTGCAGCTGTTTTTTACAGGAATGCTGGGTTCCAGACTGGCTTCTAGACGCTTTCTGATCAGGGTGGGGAGCTGTATTCTTAACATCATAAATTTTAGGAATTATGGGGTTTTATACTTCAGGGCCAAAGTCTGTGCTTACTTTGATACCAGCCTAGTTGTCCTTTCCTTCTCTGCTGCCCACTTTCACTCCTGTGCCACAGGTTTTTTGGGAGCAGACAGAACTTGTTCGCACTGTGTTTGAAGGGCACGTGCTGGAGATGGAAGTAATTTCTAACACTCTCTGCTCCTGTGACAGATGCTTACATTTGCAAAACATTCCGAGGCTTGCAGATGTAACAGAGAAAGGTCCACATCAGCCACAATACCGACAGGTATGTCCCTCTAAAGCTCTTAAACAATGTTCTCTTAAGTCAACACTACATTTGCTGCACTGAGTCTTATACACATTAAGTCCTGTCACAAAAGTCATCAGATTAAATTATTTGCACTCCCTTGTCCAGACAATCTGATCTCCACAGAGTATGAATCGTTTCTTAAATGTTTGTAAAGCGTCTAACACGCAGTGGGCACTTTCACAAGCAGCAGTAGTAGTAATATTTTCCTACTGTTCTTAAATCTGAAACTACTCTTAGCAAAACAAAAAAGTTATTAGTGGACTGCTATTTGCAAGCGGATCCAATGGACCAGATCCTGATTTCTACAGTATCCACATACGTATGAAGCACACACAGAACCAGATTCTGGATTGCTCTGCACCCTATCTACCTCCTTCTCTTCTGTGTTCTCCAAGAATTTCACAGCTGCAAAGACTGATCTTTGTTGTTTCAGAAAACAAGCAGCACCTGCCAGGCTCAACTATTTCACTCTGATGTGGCAACTGAGTATAAAAGAGACATTTTAAAACCCCACTTTTTTTTTTTTTTTCCCTAGCACAGAGGCAAATTTCTGCAGCTTTATTTTTAAAGAATTAGAAAAGTTTATGACTAATAGCAACATCTAAAGAGAATGCAGGATGCTCAGGGTATCAACTGACCCAGAGTTCACAAAGGAATATTCATGGTTGTAACTCATTATCTTCAATTTATACATTTCCACTTTCTGTTACTGCAAGAAACTAGACTTTGGCAATCCTTCTCTTCTCACAATTCACACTTCTATGTAATTTCTTCTACACAATTTTTTGAATGTCAGTTTTCCTGGGCTGACTTACAAACACACTCACACTGCACTTTTGCAGCTGCAGTTCAACCCATTCATACTTCACATTACAAAACACACGAGTCCTGTTGGCTCCAATATTCTATACTTCAACACTGCTTAAAGTTTGTGAAGCACAACACTGCAACTTCGGAGCAACTCAGGAGCACCAGTTTGGCTTTCAATGACCCTTTTGTGCCAAGAATCCCTTTTGCAAATGAGACGCAGATTCCCATGTGTCTCATATCAGGAAATAGATCTGGGCCACCCCAACTTCACATTTTTCCAAAAAGGAACCAGTGTAAACATATCAAAACCAATAAAGGGTTTTCTTTACAAATCTAATCAATTCTCTCTTCTAGCACAAAAGAGACTGTTTCCCCCAAAGACAATTTCCCCAAAATAAAAACAAAAGACAGGATATGTGGTAAGGGGAGAAAGAGGAGCAAAGGAGAAAGAAAAAAACCCCACAGCACAGACAGTTAGAAACGTTCATTTACATCTAACAGCATCCATAGGCCAGTAACATATCATAAACTCTTAGCCTACCATACAAAGAGGGTGCCCCAAAATGGTACCTGCAAGAGGTCTCTCGGAAGGAGATGTTTAAATCCCAGTGGGTGTGTATCCTGTTAACAAACAAACAGAAAGGTCAATGGTACACACTGAACGCTGCATCTCTTACCGCTTAGAAGATCTGCTCCGTCACGACAACCCACCCGTGGTCCTCTCAAACTTGCTCTCCCTAGTTCTCCACCACAACTACTGTCTTCTTCTGAGCTGTGAGGTGCTGTGACAAGCCAAGCTGCACACACAGGGCAGTCCTGAGTGTCCACAGCTGGGCTCACCGTGCTGCAAATGAGAGACCTGCAGCTGAGCTCTACAGCTGTGAGAGAACTTCTCTTTGCTGCCTGCAGCCTCCCTAATAGATGTAGGGACTGCAGGACGTTGTCTCAACTAATAGGACATGTTCAGAGGAAGCAGAAAGAGCTAAACATTGATATTTTATGAAGAAAACCCAAATAAGTCTGTACTGTATTCCCTCCTCCACACCCGCCCCAGCTGTAAATAAATTATTAGCAATTTCCCACCTCGGAAATTAATTTCACATAATCTGTCACTCTGCCTGCTGACAAGCAGGAATAGCAGATTCTAGATGAACGATATCTTAAATTAAGACAGAGCAGCCAAGGGGGTAGGGGTGTTGTTGGTTTCCCCCCCTGCCTTGCTACTAGACAACCAAGCCAGAGGGTTAAGGCTTGACCTTCTGTGGTCTGGTGTCTCCGGTGGGTATCAGGGAGCACTGATCTCCCCCACCACCCAGGGGAGGTCTGTGACCACCGCTCTTTCTCCACGTCAACGTGATGGATGAGAACCCCAGCCATCTGAGACCGAACTGGCAAGCGAGCCCGTGTCCCTGCACAACCCACTCCCCCCATCCCCAGCATCTGCCAGAGAACAGGCTGGTTCCTCTGGGCGTGTAAATCAGCTCCTGCAGATGTAGGTTCCCAAAAGCATTAAGCAGAAGAGTCTGCAAATATTACAAGCAGCAGAGACCAAATGCACTTTTGTGTATTCGTGTAATCTCTATAGCTGTCTTCAACTAGAAAAAGCAACAGTCTGTAGCTGAAGACTGCAGAAAAAAACCAAATCTAAAACCTGCTGAAGTAAAAGAGAGCGTTTCTTCTGATTTCAATGTGCTCTGAATTGGGCCAGAAGACACTTAAGCATGACCAGTGAAGTCAATGGGACTTAACTCAGGTTTGAGTGCCTGTTAAAGTGCTTTCCTGAATGGGTGCCCCTGCTTCAGCCCGGTTCAGAAATCAACTGGAAGCAACTCTTAGCACGGAAATAATTCCACACCCAAGACATGATGCTGCTGCAAGTTTTACTAATGCCATAGCACAGCTTTTGTGCTCTTCCTGCAAGACTGGCTCGGAAAGGGGAGTCTGGCTGGTCTCTGAGTAGTTCTTTTAGGAGGTTGTTAGATTTTAGAGGATATTAAACTTTCACCAATAAAGCTGTACTCAGAACTGTACTTAATAGTTCCACATGTACCTAGTTTTCCTATTCTTCTTCCTCACATGAAATACTTAGAAAACCTGTCCTAACTTTCCATCTTCCCAACATTTTTATTTGCAAATAGAAATGGAATAGATACTTCCCGGCTACTGAGCTTATGGCAATAACAGTTGTTCTTCAAAGTTAAAATTCAGACATTTGAAAACTTTCTGGAAAGGACCGGCCAAACTGGGGCAGTGAGTAGAATTTCCACAAACTGAAGATTTGTCAAACTCTGGGACACATTTCGACTTTCCAGGTAAGCTGATCTGAGTCCAAATTCAAGCCAGCCAAAGCCCTTACTGGCCCAACAGGCCTGGGAGGGTCAGACCTGTGGAATCAGGGGAGGATGGTGAGCTTGATTTCGCACCCTTCTCTAGAATACAAGATTTCCTACGTACACAAACTCTTCATAAACCCCCTTTACTTCCAGCTCAGCACCTTGCACTGTGCAAATCAGGTCCTGGCAGCTGCACAGTGCAAGTGGGGAGAGCTCCAAACGCTGCACAGCAATGGACTCTGGGGGACCAGCCAGAAACCGAACTGCAAGTCTGAAAAGGAACCTTGTGCTCCTCCTGGTTTTCTGTCCATAAAACATTCTTCAGCGCTCTCGAAAAAAACCTGAAAAGGTTTGTTTGGCCCTGAGCTGTATGCAGATTCAATGCCATGTTTGTCTGATTAAAAATCCACGGTCCCTTACCTGATAAAAAAATTACAATTCAGAAAACCTGCAGTTGAGGTAACCTACCCCCTGGGTCTGTCTCTGAAGGCAACGTGCATCTCCTCCAAGCAGTGTTCAGAGCCTGACAACATGGACCACAGTGGACTGGGTTGTCAGGCTCTGAACACCAGCAGAGTGGTCCCCTGGACCACTCTGAACCACGTCTGTGCTCCCATTACACCCCGTGTGTGCTCCCTCGGGCCACACAAAGATGCAGAGTAACAGCACGGCCGTTCTGCCGCACCAATAACCGCTCTGTCCCACCCCAAAACTCACTAATTACGGGCCTCTCGTTTCCACAGTTCTCAGCTCTGGAGCTCACACGTACCAAACATCCATCTACTATAACCCTACCTGGCAGATAAAAAGTGTTCTTCATACTGGAGTCTCGGAGCAGTGCTGCAACGTTCCCTTTACCTCTGCAGCTAACATTCAAGAGCTCCCATCCACACTGGGAACTGCCATCGCTTCCAGCCCTCGGACTCAGACCCTGTACCTCAATGGGAAGGTCCACATCCCATCCAAACAGCAAGGAAGCAGGTAGGCAGGTTCCTCCCAGCCACAGCCCCACCAAAAGGAGCACAAGGCGGAGGGTGAAATGACCTGCACAAGACTCTGAGCTGCTGGCCTGGGCTCCCCACTCTCCATTTGGGGTTCAGTCTCTGCCTTAAACTCTCAGCCTTCCATAAAATGTAACTTCTCCTGGTCTGCTGCAGCCACCGACACGGGTGGACTGCAGATAGCAATGCTCCTAACGAGACTTAGCTGAGCTGAACTTCAAAGCATAAGAACACGGCATCAGAGGGTTGTAAGTAAGGGGGAGGGAAAACCTCATGCCAAAGGAATAGCTCAGATCCACATAGAGGCAGAGACATCTATCTGCCGAGATGGATAATTAAACACCCATATTTAGACAAATGAATAGGTGAGAATGAAATTAAATCCTAATTATCTTTTTTGGGAGGGGGAGCGGAGAGGGATAGGGAGCAGAACCGAGCACTCGTTCCACATCTCTATGCCGTTATCACCAATTAGATTTCTGAGGCTAATGTATGTCTTGCTTTAACGGGTTATTCATCCAATTGAAATCAAATTACTAATAATTTGCAAACTATCAGCTACACAAGCCTGTCCTTGGGTTGTACAAAGAGTGGTGAGCAGGAGCCAGTCCCTTACAAATTAATAACAGAAAAGGAGAGGGGAGGAAAATAAAAACCATAGCCAGGCAAACAAAGGTTCTACAGCTGCTGCCGTGTATCCCACCTCTGCACCCACCCAAGGTCTCAGACACAGTGGGATCAGCCAGAAAATGTTCAATAAAAGTGACCAGATGGGCCCCTCAGCAACAGCCAGAGACCGGTTCCCTGCCCAGCTCTACGCGGGGAGGGCAGTTTGGGGGGCACGGAGCTGGGGGGATTAACAAACTGCTGCACAGACACCTCACACAGGGGGGACTAGAATGTCAGGGTTTGCTTTGTGCAAAGAATGAAATTGCTTATACATATATGTGAACAAAAAAAAACCTATACAAACAGGAAGGGCTGAGGCTATTCGAGGCATCTCTGGAGGCTCTACTGGAATGAGAATCCAGCCCAGAAAAGAAAGTGACAGAGCTGGCAAAATAATGGAGAGCAGCTGGGATAGTTTTTAATTTTTAAGTTGTTTTTTTCCTTCCCTGTCATTCCTCTTTTACCCTTGTGGTCCCTCCAAGCTTTCAACACCTCATGGAAGAGGCCAACAGCGTGAGCCAGGCATCCCCCTGACGTCCTGTCACTCCAGGGCAGGAACAACCTCATTCTGCAGCTCCTACACCATGGCCAGTTTGCTTTCTGTGGCTCCCCTGGGCTCGCTCCTCCATCCCAGGTGTGTGCTGCAGAAACCAGTACACATGCCACGTCAGCATGGAGGATACTGGGCAGCATCCAGCTACAGGAACAGGTCATTACTGCCAGGAGGAGAACCCGTCGCAGCCCCATCTCTTACCCACAACTGTCCCCTTCTACTCCCATTTAATTATAAGACCCACACTTCCTTTGGATGGAGTTTGTCTGTACCTTTCAATTTTCCAGCACAGGCAAGGCCACAGAGAAAGAGAAAATATTGACAAGGTTTCCCCACATCCTCTGGTTTAGAAGACTGCACCGAAGGGACAGTGCTGGCGAAAGGGTGAACTAAGGACTTCAGTTCAACTGGCTCAGCCCAACACCACCGTGGTCACTGGGAATTCAGCGTGGCCCGGGTCAGCCCCTGGGTACCACCGTCTCGCCTGGAAACACGGATCACTCAGGCACACATGTGTATCACTGCCTCAGTTTCCCCAGTCTGCCTCTATCCAGACATTGCTATTTTCAGGCAGCCAACAAGAAGAAGCTCGTGCGGGCAATGAACAGGGGTGGGCTCCTCCCAGAAACCTCATACGTGACGGCTGGAAGAACGGCCTTAAGACTGCAGCAAGACTGAGACTTGGACCTGGGGCATCTGGGTTATTCTCCACCATGGAATTGATGTTCCAAGGGTCAGATACAAGGAGATACAGAGAGCAGCCAAGAGCACTTGTGGGTCACGATTTCATTCGCTTTCATTCTCACACTTCACCTTTCTTTCTGGTCTCGTATCTCCTCCCTGGGCAAGAAGGAATTTTTACTGTTTATTATATTTTATTCTGCAGCATCCCTGAGAAGTAAGTAGCCATTTTCTCTCTCTCTCTCTCCCCCTCAAATATATGTCCTCATTAGGTCAATGACATGCTTCCTGGCACTCTGGACCAGCTCCAGCCTTTGCTTCCCAGAGGGATCTTTAATATATTTATTGAATACAGTGACTGTTATTAAGTGGTGCGTGGTTCATAGGAAAAAAGGGAAGGAGGGAGGAAAGAGAAAGGAAAGGAGAAAATAAAGGGTTGCAGAGGAAGAAAGAAGGGATTGACAGAAAATAACCAATGGAAGCTGTGAAACAAAAGTGTCAAAAAGCAACAAAATATGTTTCCAGTCACAAGAGGGGCCCTGCCTCCCTCCCCCTCTTGAGTCACAGGAATTAGAAGAAGGGCTGCCAAATCTAATCTAAGAGCCTGATTCAGGGCTGGAGCCCAGAGCCCTGCTCTGCCGTGTCTCTGGGCTCTCTGCAGTTGTATGTGGCCAGGAAGAGCCCTGTCAGCTTAGCCCAGACCCCAGACACGCTCTGGCTTTGGCAGAAGGTGAAAATCACTGTTGTGTGAAATATCCTGCCGTGAAACTCCAGCAGGAATGGGGATGTCACACAGCTCTCATCCCAGGGTGGATGTCTGGGAGCATTTCAGGAATAGCCAAGCAAGAGGAGGATGGTGAAGGCAGTGGTGTGTGCCCTCCACATCAGCTGAGAAGGCACTGGGACCTCATGGCCCCAAATTACAAGCAGATGCATGTGACAAATATAATGGGGGGGTGCTTGGGTTTGATCTTCAATCAATTAGGGAGTCAAAGAGCAGCAGCCTTATGGGATATAAGAAATAGCTTTCCACTTAGAAAGGCAGGCAGAGGAAAGGCTGACAGCCCTGGCCATTAAGGTTTAGTGGAGGTCAGTAATTTCGCCATTAGAAAATGGCACGGAGTGAGGAGAAGGCTGTGAAGCTGGTGTGTGAGGTGAGGGATGCCGGGGGACGGGGACAGCAACTTGCCCCTGTCTGGACTCCATCCGTGTTTAGATGCAAATAGGGACAAGGTGACAGTGTTCCACCATTCCTTGAGTAATTCACCTCCTCTTGTTTGAAATAACACTAATCCCACACTGGGATCACGCTGCTGACACAGCCGGACAAGACTCAAGGGTGTGAGGGGGAGGAGTGACATTAAAAAAGGAGGAAGGATCTAAGGGCAGTACGAGGTTCTCCAGAAATCTCAGTGCACAGACACCCTGTTACAGGACAACTTTTGTTATTTCTCCTCAAAATGGATTTTACTGCAGAGCGATATCTGGCAAGGAACCCAGCCCGTTGTGTGCTCTCATTGTACAATCTGCTCCTACTTTTGCTCCCAATCCTCTTTTTTTAATTTCAAAGGCATTTTCACCATACATGTCCATTTGCTCACTGTTAAAGCTGAACCTTATTCTCTGCTACACGGGCTTTCCTCTGTTTGGAGATTTTGGGGATAACGTAATGGACATCCTTAAAGGCAGATTGAACCTCAGCGTGAAAAAGCTCAGAAGCTGCTCCTGAGGTGATGCATTTATCAACGTCACTTGGCATCTCCCAATGAGCACAAGGAAGTTAATGCTGCTCAAACTACAGAACGTGTCATCTCAAACTTCCTCTGCGTTGCTGCATTTTGTGTCTAGGACAATAAACCCACAAGAGGTAACACAAAAGCAGAGTGGCATAACTTTTAGTTTAGCTTGCTGGGGGAGGCAGCTTAGTTAATAGTCTGTGAGAAACAGAAAGGCTTCATGAAGCCAAAGTTTCTAACTGGAGTCTGCTCTACATTGTAGTTGTACCAGTTCACCGGTGCCACTATTATTATGACTAAATTAACTGTACAGGTGCATCGGAACAGAAATGCCCTACACTGATCTCACTCTTTTCCCCAAATAGGAAAAGCTCTTCTCATGGCCAGGCACGCGTTCTCACCAGCAGTCAGCACAACTTAACCAACCCATGGTAATTAAGGCAATGCAACTGTTCCGTGTAGGTAATGTTGTAAATGAGCAAGATTTTCAGGAACCCAAAATCTGATCAGAAGAAAAAGGATTTTCTTCTGCAGCGCCGTCCCAATAATCTCCGGAGCTGATGCTTCCAGTCTGGGTATCAAGCTACGGTATCAAGCTCAGCAGATGCCTCTGGTTACATGAGACAAGATTTTAAGCCCTCTGTCTTCCAGACAGGAGGCACAACACAAAGGCTGCTTAGCACACCCTGCAAAGCGGGCTAAAGAGGACTCAAGGGGGCTCACGACAAGATGAAAACATTCACCTTTAAGCTTGGGTCACCTGGATTTCAAAGCAGATGAGCCAAGCTCCCCTCAGTGCGGGGTCTCGTTTCCTTAATTACCTGTGTGCAAGACAGCAAAGTGACACAGTTTTGCATGGACTTGGTTGTGAAAGAAGTTGGCACGTGCTGAAATGCACTAACTGCAGCGGTAGTTACAGGTCTCTGCTCCTTCCTAGGGCTGCAGGAACAACACCAGGCAGGTTTTCTCTGCCTCAGACCTCCTCTGAAGGCCATCACCATGGGGAATTGCCTCACGTTACAGAAGACATCACTGTCAAAGGCCAGGGTGAGGGACTAGCCAAGAAACTAAGCTTCCAACTCCTATTCTAATCCCTAGAGCCTTTTCTTCACCGATGCCCAGACCTCAAAGTGGCAGTAAACACTCTCTTGTGCCAACAACAGAAGGAAACAGTCAATATAAAGGAAATTGGGAATAGGAGAAAAAAGAAAAGGCAACAATGTTCAAAGCAATAATGCAGGTGTTTATGATGGGAAGCCCATGCAGGTGTGCACGAGGGCCATCCAGGGGTACAAGAGGAAAACACAGGTTTGCTCAGGCCCTGACCTTGTTTTCCTGCTACCGCAGTTTAACCTATTTCTTCCTCTCAGTGGGAGACAATAAAACCTCAGCCCAATCCATCACCAATCGGGGAGGATACAACAGGTGAATTAAACCCAGAAAGCAGATGGGGCACTGTCTCTGCCGGGCCCCAGCTGTCGTGTCTGCGAGCTGTCTCGCCTTTACGATGCCGCTGCTGTCTCCAGAGCATCCCCATCACACCTTCCACCCCGCTCCCCGGGCTGCTAATGACACTGGGAACGGAGCCAGAGCCTGCTCCCTCCAGCATGGCTGGGCAAGAGTGGGGTCGGTCGCCTTCCCCTCACTGCTCTTGAGCAGGTGGAAATGGCCTGTCCGTCCCCTCTTTGGGACAGGAGGGCTGGGGGACCCGTTGGCAAGGACACTGGAAATGCTGAGGGAATTGAGCAGTAGGTGTTCCCTGCCTGGGCACCAAGAGCTGAATTCCCTGCTCTTTTATTTTTTCCCTGTTATTACTGTGCTCCTCGGAGCGCTGCCTGGCCCCAGTTTGTCCCAGTTGTTCCAGCTTTTCCCCACACACTCTGTCAGAGCTCCCAAGAAGATGAAAAGGAGAAGAACTGTACAAAAGCAGTGAGAGTCTCGCCTGCCTGCTAAGAATCACACACTCCTCTAAGGCATCAAGACAAAGCTTAAACAAGAGACCTTCAGACAAACTGATTGAACAGTACTGAGGAGCACAGAAACGGTAAGCTGGGGGACCACTGGCTAATAACTATTAAGTATTTTTTCTTCATTTCCTAATAAACAAGGCAAAGCAATTACAGTAATTAAAGATTTAAGATAAGAGCGCTTTATATTTGGGGGGCCCAGCATATCAATTATATAGTTATCACGTTGTTCTCCCTCCTAATGAGACAATCTAGCACTATAATTTTGCAGAATTAAAAGCATAATTAAAGAGGGCAGGAGAAGAAGGGCATTTTACCCAAACTGATTAGGAGGGTTCCCTCTTCCCTGCACCTCCTGCGCTCACGCGCAGTGCGGATGCCTTCCCCAAACACCTTTCCATTTCCAAGTGATAACCCTTGAACAGGGCTGTTGGGCAGCTGCAATGATAAACCCAGACTTTAATTACAGGCGGGTTTTATGAGAAGAGCCAGTTACTGTTTCGTCTCCCTGCTTTCTAGCTCTCAGTTGCTGAACCTACCAGCATCTGCTGGAAGGCAAGAGGGGAAAGAGCTTATCTACTCAGGAGCAAGAAACACATAAACCATAAGAAAAGCAATTACATGCCTTCGGTTTCCACTCCTCTGTTTTTATAGGGCTTGTCTCAGAATCTGAGTGATTTTATGCATCAGAGGAAGATGACAATCAAGATGAGCTGCAATGATATGCATGGGAGGCTGAGACACAGCGCCTTTAGGTATTTATTTGCCTGTAGTTACATGTCTTCTAAACATCATGTTTTTTCAGAGGGATGAGAGAACCCAGAATTGTGCAGCTGAATATTGCAGGTGCTGAGACCATTCATGAGAGCCCAAGTGACAGTTACCAGAATGCAACTTAAGACAATCCCTTCTCTTCCTTCAACCCTGCATGATTCCAGGATGTATATAAGGTACCAAGAAAGACACGACCGAAATATGTAAGTATTGAGGTAAGACCCAGAACCTGAGTGACTCTTTGCCTACTGCAACTCCATTACTTTTACATTTAGACTACACAGGCACTCAGGACCAGTGAGACACGGCGATGCTCTTTGATACTTGTAATCAAGAACATCCACCATTGCTGCCACCTCCTTCCCAAACTTTGCTCCCCAACATTAAATGGTCCAGTTTACATTGCATCAGAATTTGGGGCCAATTGAAAGCAAAAGACAGGACTTTTGGCCCATATACCCCTGTGTATTTTCAGACAGCTACATAAAAGACCCACAGATGACTTTTTGGTCATGCAATGTGTTGGTCTCACTGGGCACAAAGACACAGAATCCTGGGCAGAGCGGGAAATACAATTTATAGTCTGCAAATACAGATGCCTTTAGTGCAAACACAAGGCCCATGGTGCAAAACACAGAGCCTTACTCGCCCCAAACAGGAGTGAGTGAGTAAAGAGGACCCAACAACTCTTCCTGAGCTGAATGTGACATCTGCACTTTAATTTCAGGCCCTGGAGGTGACTCCACCGGGCAGCCTGGGCAGTACTGGCCCACAAAGGCTGGTCACCTGCTGCCCAGCTTTCTCTGTCTTTGCCCTCACAATGCATCCCCCTGGCAGGAAAGTACCTTCTTTTCATGATACTGATATGGAGATCCTCCTCCTGCTTTACTTCAGGGTGTTGACCATTGCTCTTATCGCTCTCTTCGCTGTCGTCACTATGCGAGAAAATTGAGGTCAGCTCTTTCTTCGGGATCCTGGTTGGAGGTAAGGGGATCGTCCTCTTCTCTGCCAGGCGACCCCGGTTCTGAATGGAATTAGTTGGAATGGGAGAGGGCAGGAGGAAAAGAGAAGAAAACAGGAATTTGGTTAGGAACCCAGAACCAAGCAGCTCCTCTCAAACAGCTGCGCTGCGGAGGCAATGCTGTTAGTCACGGCCGGTCTCAGACTGGTACGTTGGGTGGGCAAAGGATATGGTCACTTTGCAAAAGACTTTTCAGCAGAGATGTATCTATATCTACTTCTTCCAATTCTAATATTCAAGTCATGCATTCCCAGCCCCTCCCCACCTCGTCATTCCTCGCTCACGTCTCATCCACACCAAAAGAAAGGAAGGTGGCAGCACAATTCGGCCCCAATCTCTCTCTCCAGGGTACTTCCTACCAAATGTTGCACATTAACATAGCAGAATAGGTTAAATTAAACCTTTGCCAGTAGCCATGGGAAGGCATGATCCAGATAATCCAGAATACTTTTGACTGCAAAAGGGAAAGTGCCTATGCCAGCCAGCAGCAGGTTTGACCCTCACACCAGTGAACAGTCGGCATCAATTTAAACTTTAATTACTGAGGGTACTTTTCTTTGTTCCTTTGTGTGTTCAGATGAATCCAGCAGGTCTTGCCTTGTGCAGACTTTCCTTAGGTGGTCCTGGCAGCACACCTCCCTCAACAAGTCCCTCTGACAAGACACAAATAAACAGGAGGAAAAATCCCAGAAGGCAAAAGCTGCTTTTTCACTGCATGTGCATTTGTGTACAGAACCCAGCACACCACGACCCTGCTCCCAACCTCCTCTCTTCTGCAAGAAGTGAGGACGTATTACACATTACTCTGCTCCTGCACCCTTTGTGCCTCATCCACAAGGAGATATGAGCCTAGTGCTGCCTAAGCTGGAGTGTGTTGGGTTTTTAGCTCTCACTGGGATAGAAGATGTTTCTAGCACTTGGGGTGTTCAGCTTGACCCGTGACCAAGACAGAGAGTCGTAATACAGGCACTTAGAGTGGAAGAGGTACATTGGAAACCCAGGGAGATTATGATGTCATTCCCCCTCTCCCCCTGAATTTAACATTTTAACCAACAAAATGATGAAACTGGGAAGGGAACCACACTGAGGGGAAGTGAAGCGCAATTGCATGCACATTCTTTGTAGAGGTATGTAGGCATAATTCCTTCAATAGGAAAAGGCGTAGTAAAGAAACACGTTTTTAGCAAGAACTGGAAAAAAAGGAAGAAAGGTGTGTGAAACTGGTTGAGTAAGTGCAGAGTAACATTTGACTCATAACAGTTTCTCTGAAACATCAACTCCAAGTTTCCAAATAAGCCTGGCAAAATGAAAACACCCTGGGAAAGCCAGTCGGGCTCTCGGCAGGGGAGAATGGAGCAAGACTAAGTGATAGAAGAGCCCATGTTTTTTTAATTAAACAAATTAAGAACTTTACACAAATACAAAACAAAAAACTTCTTGTTTACCTCTGTCAATAAATTCCAGTCGTGGACATTAAGGGGAGCCCTAATTGCTGTGATAATTAGCTAAATCCATCTGGAAGGCATCACCCCAAGGAGGCACACGAGCTTTCCGAGCTATCCCATTCCGATGCAGTTCCAAGCCAAGAACGCAGCTGTCTGTGAACAGCAGACACCCAAGGGAGGGAAAAGCAGTGGGCCAAACTGGCTTAAAAATGGGAAAACACGTGTATAGAAGGAAAAAGACACGCACTTTTTTTCTTGAGAGACACGTGAAGAAGAAAAATGTACCCCTGGAACAGCAACGAGGTGAATCCCTGACTATCCCGAGTAAAAAACTTGGATCAGCTGCAACAGACTTCATGGTGAGTCCCAACGCTCAGATGCAGGAGATATAATGTGATAGAAATTGCACATCTCCTACCCTTAAATACTTTTCGTGTATAAGATTCATTTCCATCCCTGCCCCTTTCCTGCTCCAGTGCTTACAGAGAATGTGGGCAGAGCCTGAACTCCAGCCTGCACAGTGTCAAGGACAGCAGGGAAAAGGAGAGAAGAGAAAGGGAAAAGCAGGGGGAAGGAAAAGAAAAGCAAGGAGGGCAGTATTTGCACCAGATTTGTCATGCTGAAAAGCAGGACTTGATATCAGCATGAGTTTTATCATGCCAAAGCTTTATATATTTTTCTGAAGTTGCAATTTATCATAACAATTAAAGGGAGAGGGGAGGGAGGGCGTGCAAATTTCCGCTTCAAAATAATTGCAATTCACTCTCTGCTGTGACTTCACAGGCTAAAGAGAACGGCACCGATCAGATACTAAAAATCATTTTATGGCCATTATGGTACCTTTGAGCAGTTACCAGGTCTCAGTGACTGCCCAGGGACTCATCAGCCCTAACAAGAGCGCGAGTGCAGCAAACAGGGAGGCACTAAACCTGGAGACACAGCCCACCAGACCAGCAACACGGGTTCCCTCTTTCTCCTGCTCCTCAGAATGCTCATTCTTTGCCTTTCTCTGAATTGTACCCTTACACCTAAAGCTGCTACACCTGTATATAAACACACACATATATGTGCCTATATATGTAATATAAAAATATGTATATACACGCCTATATAGATATCATCTCACACACACAGAGCTTCTTCCCTTAAAAGACAAATGAACTGACATGAATGGAAAAGAGAACCTGCATCTGCAGCAATCACTGGTCCCAGATGACCTGGCCATGGTCATCAGAACCGGGGCCACAGTGGTCCCAGCGCCCTTGGGTACACCTGCATTCCATCACGAGCAATGCTTTTTTTAAAGTTGTGTTTACTTTGTATTTTTGCCATTAGGTTTGGGGCATTTTCTTCCTTTATTTATTTATTTACTACATTTCTCCATCCCCAGAAAATTAAAATAGACTGAGCCAATCAATTTTGCCTTTTATGTTCATCTGTAGTCAGTTTTGAATCAATTGCACTTTCTTAATCTGTTTAGAGGCATTCACCAGTAGATATGCATTACTTTTAAACTAAGCACAAAAGTAGCCAGAAACTGGCTCCAGAACCTGCTACAATCAATTGTCTTTCCGTTGACTTCAAAGGGCGCTGGTCCAAGCTGCAAATAAAAAACACTGATTTGTGAGAAGCCCTCCATCCAAGGAATCTTTCCTATGACTCTGGCTTTTGCTAAAAACCTCTGCCAGTTGTACAAACAGCTACAGGACAGGAATGTACCTGTATCGAGATACCTACAGCTACTCAGATTCAGGGTTATCAACTCTCCCTTGGCCCACAGTGGTGGGTGGTGAAGCATGTACTCAGCAGAGCTGTGTTATGTGCAAGAATACACCCAGAGACTGCAGTCCTATCGCTATATATGGGGAGGTACATTAGGATTTATAGATATTTGATGTAAGCCTCATAATCCCAAAAAAAGCTCGTATTTGTGTCACAGCGTCATTGCAGAGTGATCTCATACATTAATGGGATGCTGGTGCTGAACCATGAACCCTGTAAGAAGGTTTGAATATTTTAAAAAGAAAAGAGCCGCCCAATTTGTTGATATTCATTGGGATGTCTGATGCCTGGGAAAACAACCCGATCAATAGTCACCTCTGGCCAGAGAGCCAGGCCTCTTGGGACTCCAGCTCCCCTCTATTAAATAACTCCATTTTTACAGAGCTAAAGAAAAGGGGGAAGGTGTGCTTTGCCAGCTGCCTTGCTTAAACTAGTGGGACTGGTTTGGCCATTGGGTCAGAAGGAGCATTTTCTATAGCTGCAGAGCCAACAGCTGCCAGTACAGGTGCAGCACCCCCAGCAAAAATATGAACTATACGTAGCATAAATGTCTTACAGCTCAGCCCAGCGAAGCCAGGTTGCCTGTCTGGCAGCTCCCTGCCCGGGGCAGCACGGACAGAAGGTGCTCTAAGGGACAGATTATACCCCTGAGAGCAGGGGGAACGTGGGATCCCCACTGAGGACCAGTTCTCAACATGTACACGGGTGAAATACAGCCAGCCAAAACAGGTAGGTGCTCCCCCCTGCCCTCCAATGCCCCCCCAACAACCCCTTGTGTGCCCAAGAGGAGTCTAAGATGTTTGCTCTCAGGCCAAACACCGACTTGGCTCAGAGGAAACATCTTCAGATGTTGCACCTTCCTTTCATCACACGAGGATTCCCCCCACCCCTTGGACAGAGGGCCAGGGGGTGCAGAATAGAATATCACTTATTACCCTCTCCTTAATTAGCGTAACTAGAAAGTAAAACATTTCCGCAATTCTCCGACGCTTTTACAAGGGTCAGTGTTGAGGGCACAGCAGAACTGCCTCACATATTAGGATTCCCTTCCCTTTATACATCGTTAAAGGTTAATTTTGTGGGTTATGATACCAGCTAACGAAGCCCAGCTGGAGTTGGAGTCAATAACCCTCTATATCCCCAGTCCCGCTCCCCACCCAGCCCTTCCTGCCTCAGCCCAGCCCTCAGCCACTCACCACTCCACCCTCCCAGGGTCTTTTGACACCATTAATTGCTTTCGTTGCCTCTCAAAGGACTGTCTGGGTGGGAGGTTGCTTTGTTTTTAAAAATCACAGACAGGAATATTTCCTTTCCCCAGGAAAAATCAAATGGGTACCAACACCCAATTTAATTTAAAGTTACCGATTACCCAAGTCTAGAGAGGCAACAAGTGAAAAAAAAACCACCCAACAACTTGGGAACGGCGGTAGGTTACCTGGGTGGAGAAGGCTGGAAGCCTGATTGCTCTGTCATGAAAGCAAGGGACCATCAGAAAGATGGAAAAGAAAAGAGTGGGGATATTTCTTCCCTTCCAGAGAGCGGGAGAGGGAGCATGTGGGGGGGAAATTCCGCTCTGTGTGGCTAAGCAAGGTCACTGGAGTTACAAAATAAAATCCTTCTCCCCTCCATCCATCCAACCCCCTCATAGCTCTCCCCTGGAGCCGGGTTGTCCTAGCCAAGAATACCAAAATCCGAGCTGTTGCCCAAGAGCCCCGGGAGAGCCGGCAGATGGAAGGCCGGGCGGAGAGCATGGGACTTGGGGGAGAGACAGGAAGGGAGGGTTAGGAAAGGTTTCCTGCCCTGGGAGCTACTGCAACAAGGTCAAAACAGCTGAACGCCCTGGTGTGACATTCAAAGTCAGCCAGAAAAAGGAAAGATTCCTCGCAGAGAGAGTCCCTGGTGAGCATTTAATTGATCCCAGCAATGGAAAGGCCTCTGCTATGAGAGCTGCAAGGCAAAAAGCTCTATGGAAAAAAAAAAAATGTACATGAAAGCAAAGCTTTTGCCAGTCCACGTTAACTGCCAGCCAAACTCTGGACATCTGATCCCATCGGGAATTGACCCAAGAAGATGAGCAGGTGCAGTCCCCACAGACACCGCTTCTTCAGCATCCAAATCAGTACCAGAAAAAAAAACAGCAGAGAAATGCAAATGCACAAAGGGTTTGCACACTGATAAAAATATCAAGGCTGTTTTGCAAGATGATTCACGTGCCTGTGATTCAGCTCTCAAAAATAATTTCTATCGGATAAAAAAACCCAACCCCGCCGAAGCAACAGCAACACATTCTTTCTGTATACGTAGATCTGGGAAATACAGGGAGCAGAGAGGGAATGCTGGGGGGAGGTTTGTGTGCTGCCAACGCTGGGAGCTGAAGAATGCTAAATCTTTTCCATATGTGAAGGAAATCCTCAAGCCCAGACAGCATTTTCTCTCTTTTTTTTAATTGATAATAAAGATAGGCAAAAGGAAAGAAGGAGGTTCTGAGAGCCTGGAATATTTTTCTTTTACTTTTTCAAATAATAAACCTGGTCAAATAGCTTTAATTAGGGAAATTATGCAGCGACGGAGCCCACGTATCCCCCCGTAGGATAACTGACAGAGTTTGCATTTACCTTCAGCTGTGATTAGTGTAAACACCTAAGAAAGGGTCAGTTGCCTTCCAAGATAATCCTCCGCCCTCCCCTGAGCCTTCATTAGTTGTTCTAGGCTGATGGTGCTACCAAGCCGACTGTTTCGGTAGCAAATCCGGTCCAGGAGCAGTCCCACTGCCCTGTGTTTACCAGCTTCTCCCTCAAAAGGGAGGTCAGAGCCAGGAGAAGCTGCCCAGCCCCTCGTCTCACCTCCTGCTCCACTGTTCAGTAATAAATGAATAAAACAAAAATCGGCAACCGGCCGCTGCATCTATTTTTCTGCCTCCCCGTCAGCTGCAATCCAGCACTTTCTTATTTCTCATCTCTTGCCAGTGACAGCAATGTTAGGCTGGAAGTTCTTCCAGAGCAGGAAGGATGGCCCAAAGTACAGAGGGAGCAGATGGGAAAAGGCAGTGACGGTCACGCAAAAAATTAAGGCAGTACAGACCATGAAGACTCTTCCAGGTTTCAGAGACTGCGTCACACTCTTCATCAGGGTCTCCTGGAAAGGGCTCACAAGTCCTGGCAATGACTAGAGGCAACTGAGGAGGCAATTCGGCAGAGCCAAAGAGGTCTAAGAGCTGGAGCCAGGGGACAACGGATTCTGGGAATAATTGGACCCAGCAGGCTCTCTAGGTCTACACTTGACAATTCCTCATTAACAGCTTTGAGTTGTCATCAGCTGGTTTATACAGAAGCTATCAATTACAGATCAGACGGTCCAGGCCCATTTTTAGGCTAACTTATCTTCTGAGAGAGAGGGAAGATATATCAAAGAAGAGAATTGCTCTTAACCATAATTTCCCTGTGTGATCCTAGGCCACTCACTTGACCCCACGGGACTTGGTCTCCCTGCTACAAAAAGCCATCAGTAACATTTTCTCTCATTTTATCTCCCTCCTGTTTCTCTGCACTGTTTATATTGTAAGCTCTTCGGAGCAGAGGATGAAGTGTTGAGTCTGTGCACAGAAACAGGGCCATAGGTACTACTATAAGTGGAGAAAATATGTATGTTTTAAACCAAAAGAAAGTTACACAGCCGAGAAGCTGCAGCTCTTCCCATCAATATTAACAATGTTATTTTCTGAAGCCCTAAAGAATCAGATGAACACGATCCATGAACAAAAGGGAAAATTTCCCATTTATTACCTCTGAGTGAGTTATAAAGCCTAAAGGATAATTTGTTAATAGAGCGAGAGCTATGCTTTTCTGGAAAAGCCAACTGGAATTTCCAGTCTTTGAAGGGAGGTAACTCTAAGTGAAAATTCGATCACTCCTTTGGAGCTACCTGTTTTCAAAAACTCTTTGGAAGAAGGCTGAGAAGTGGCCTAGTCTTTGTTTTCTATGTCTGTTCCACAACAGATACCTTTGTCCATTTCAGTCTGAGGCTGCAAAGAAGGAAGCAGAGACGTGAAGCCAGGTCCTCAGGCAATCTAAGTCAGTATTAATGGAGTAAAAGTCAACAAACACCAGTTAAGGATGTGGTACACTGATGTTATCTATCTCCTAAATAAAAGCAAAACTTACATATTTTTCTCTTTTTTCTTTCCTGCTCCTCCTCTCTGGTGAAGAGACAAGGAGCAAAAGGGCATGGCTGCTTTCAGACTTTTCCCTTCTTTCCTCGCACCTCACTGCTGTACCTTTCAGGTGACAGAAAGACAAGAGAACAAAATAACTGTCCGTCGTTCCCCCAGGTATTAATGTTTCATTCCAAAGTTTCATTACATCAGGTCCAAGAGAACACAGCCTTTCCCAGCAAGTCTGAAATATTTCATCAAGAGGAATTTCACTGGGTTTTATACTTTTATTCTGCTCTGGAGACATACGCTTAAAGCATTTCTTTGAGATCCTGGAGATTTCCAAGTGTGGCTTACAGCCTGCTCGGCCAAAAGGAGAGAGACCCAGGCTTTGTTTAAGTCCTACAAGAATGAGGACCAGCCACTGTCCTCAGCTTTTCATTGGGTAGAGAGCAATTTCTGCCTCACGTTCTGCTTTGAGCTTTTTTTTTTCCTTTTTTGATAAGTCTTCACTGTCATAAAGAACAACTTTCACAGAGATCAAAGAGAAACGTTAAACAGTTCCTCCCCAAATGCATGTTGTTGCTGTAATAGAAACCAAAACAGGCTTTATCTAAACAGTTCAGTGTGTTTTACAAAGTTCAATAATTATCATCGTCACTTAATGGGAGAGACAGACCTGGATTTGTTGAGAGTCGGTTCCTCCTTTTGGTTAGGTGTCCGTATGGAAAAAGATTTTGCTGCTGCTGTAGTTATTGAGAGCTACAGTTGAGGTTTTTCTGGGAAAATCAGGTCCAACACCATCCTAAAAGCTGGGCTTTCAAAATATTGAAGTGCTCCATGATCACTGATGACTTGAACAACATAAGCTCCAAAAGGCATCAGTGGAATTGGATGTCAGTGCGGTGTCAGTCCCTAACCCCAGCCGTACTCACCTCAAACACCCCACCTGACACTGACCCAGCAAAGGCCTCCTGCCCCTCCCCACGGCTGGACCTTCTTGTCGTGGCCAGAACGAGATGGGAACTCACCAGAGGGCAATTTTTCTCAGCTTAAAAAAAAAAAAATAAATTGATTTCCCAGCAGTTTCCCTCAAAACTGAAGCAACCAAACTGCCAAGAGCAGAGACAGCAGCTGCTCACACAGCAGAGATGGAGTAACCAGAGCTTTGCCTTACATCCTAGGATTCCCCAGGGAGGCTGGTGCCAAAAATCAGCCACATCTGTCTCCGTGACAGGACCACCCAGCAGCACAGCACATCCTCCCTGGATGGCAGACATCCCTCTTCAAGAACCTTCAGCTCGAGCCTTCAGTTAACACCTGTGCAGACATCATGCAGGCTGGTTAAGATATAAAAAGATCCACATGCTGCAGCGTTTAAAGTCCCATCCCAGCACCGAAGAGGAGATGAGACAAATGAGGAGGGAGCTGCCACGTTCTGAGTGAGCAACAGCCAGGTCTGCCCACAAAGTCTCCTCGGAATGACTCAACCCTCCCGACAGCCAAGCAAACTTTGAAAATCCCAAGCAAACAAGAAAACTACAAATATTAATTAAGGCATTGCTTTCACTGTTGCAAAAAACCGCCCGGTGTTTACGCAGACATTGTCCTCTCAAACTATCAATACCTAAAACTAAACAGAGAAAGGTGCCGCTTGTTCACAGATATGGCAGGACGGGCAGAGTTTGTCTAAGCAGACCGTACTCTGCAGTGGCACTCAAGGCTTTGAAAGGACCCTTTTTTACACATCAAAAGCTCTGACACCTGCTGCACCAACACGAGCGAAGCCGCAGCCTCCCTGGAGCCCCATCCCTAGCGCAGAGAGCCAAAAGCCAACGAGCCCGTCTGTCATCTGCTGCCGCCACGCTGCCCTCCTGCAAAACTTTGCATTTGGAAAGCACAACGTGTTTGATAAGCTTTTGTTATTTAAGGGCTTTTAAGGGCGGTGAGGAGCAGTAGGTCCAATTCAGAGTGGTGCCAAGCGTGATGAAAGTATGTAAACCCACGAACTAAGCCATACAGTGAGGCCACTGCAGAGCCAGGAGCGGCGCATTGCACTTCCAAAGCCCAAGGGACCATACAGTCACATCCAGTGGGGAAGAGGAGCTCTGTGGACCCTTTTTAACCATCACAGGAACTGGATTACAATACCTTAGCAATACCTTCTAGTGCTACCATCATAAATGCATCCTTTCAAGTTAAAAAACAGCTGCAGAAGAAGTCATCCTCTCTCCCTCCCAGTCTCGGTGCCATCACACGTGTTCAGACTGGGGGAAGCACAAAGGATCTGGGTGAGATGATTGGAAGGGACTGACTGACAAATTCATCCTCAGCTTTTTTAACCTGACCAGCATTAAGTGACAAAGAGCAGTCCAAGCACAGAGTACCCATCACCAGACTTGGGTGTTCACAATCAATCAGTTCTGCTTTAAGGCTGCAAATGGCATTCACCACTGACGTGAGACTCACAGAACCACCTTAAAGTCACTTTGGGGTGATTTGGAGGGTTCTACTCCACACAAACAGCCTGCACAATGGAAATGACTTGCCTGAGATTTGCTGGGTAGACGACAAAATGAGGGACAACCGAGAAGGGTTGTGTGTCTGTCACTCCCTGCTCCTACTGCAAAATCAGAGTGTCTCCAGCCCCACCACTTCTCAGTTTGTCACCCCCTTCAAGAGAGGTCCTTCCTTGCTATCACACACTGCAGTGGCACCGTTACCTCCTTCCACCACCCTCCGTGATATAAAAACAAGAAAAAGACCATTTCCCCCTCTCCTCCTTTGACTAGTACCCTTCCTTGAACTGGCTGCACAGCCCAAAGTGACTACAAAACTACAGCCTTTTCTGTAGTTTTATTCATTTTCTGAGCTTTGTCTCCCTTCCCCACATCCCCCCCCCCCCCCAACCACCACAGATTACCTATGAAAACCGCTGCTGCCATTTCCTCTTCATGATTTGCCTGCCACACCTGGGGGATTTCCCAGCAAATTGTATTACTTTATTTGGTCAATTGGCCTACAAATTGATTTTCCTGTACAAATAATGAACATTTATGGTTATTTTCCCCATAGACTGCTTTATTTTCCATGTAACAAAGACTGATTTCCTGCAGTTTTTGAGACCCGAGCGTATGATCTGCAGTTACTGCGACCCCTGGTTGATGGATGGCAAGGACTCGAAGCCCAACAGGAGGGTTTGGGTTGTTTCTTTTCCCCTTATGCTCTAAAAGTAGGGCTGACAGAGATGACAGCTGGAAGTAAACATCAGTATCGTAACAAGCAATTCTACAACAGGTTTACTATGGGAATAAATTGTGTTGTTTTAAAGGAGATTCAGTTCTGGGACCACAAGGTCAAGCCAAAGCAGATGAACCCACCATGGGGACCGAGGGCAGAGCATCCCGGGGTGGCAGAGACCACCGCAGGTGCCTTCTCCGTCCATCAGCACATTCAGGTGCCCAAAGCTTTGGAAATGGCAGCCCCTGCTCATTGCAACCTTTGGGGACACTCTACAAGGACCTTCTTTAATCTTAATCACGTTGTTGTGGTGGGGAAGGAAGGAGGAGACAGAGAAGAAGGGTTTCCAGAAAAGGAACTGGGAGTGAGGTGGCCCGGCGTGATCTGTGGGAGGGAGCAGAGGTGTCGTTCTGCGCTCACCCCCCAGAGATGCAGAGACCCAGCACGAGCTCCACAACACATTTCATTGCCACTAATGAGAAAATGGCTTTTGAGACAGAGCCTCGAGCAAATTTTGAAGGTCACTCCCGCAGGTGTGGAAATGAATTGGGCTAGATCGGGGTCCAACCATAAGTTATTCTTCTTAGACCACAGCGGATTATTTGTGCGCATGGGGGGTTAATAGCCTCAGGGCTGTGATGTGTGTCTATGTTTAATTTAATACCTGGTGATGGCTGAGGCTGCCAGGGACAAAGGCCTCTGAGCCTGAGCACTGCGGAGAAGCAAAGACAGGGAGGTTTCTCAGGTGGATCTGGGAGTGAGGGTGGACACAGAAGAGAAAGTCAATTATCCGGAGTAAGTCTCGACCGCCTGCAATTCCCCATCCCCAGTCCTCTAGGGGTGGGTTTGGCCCACGAAGTCTGACTTCAAATCCAATAAAAAATTAACTGAATTTGAACAACTACTAGACATGCCTCCTTAGAGTTTTAATACGTGCTCCTCAGCTGCAGCTCAGAGTGGAATTAATGAAAGGAAAGAGAGTCTGAGAGTATCAGGCATGAGGCTAAAAGCGTGCCAAAACTCCTGCTTAGCTGCTTCGACTCCGGGGAATCCCTCCCTTCTTCTTGGCGCTGCCAAGGACTGACATATCCTCAGTCCATCAAAATGCTGCATGGCTGAGAGCACAGGAAGAGGTATGTCATGACTAAGGATGATGCTCATCCTTGAAAAAAGCTGCTCGGGGCAAAGATGCATCTCCCACAATCTACCAGTACAGTGGCAGATGTTTGACCCTGTGGTGTACTTCTATGGGCTTCACAGTAAATGCTACACGGCAGTCACCAGAGCATATATGAAGGTCCACCTCAACAGGGAAGCCAGTGCTACATGATCAAGTTGCTCTCATACCCAGCTCAGAAACCAGGTTACACGGGCTGATTAACTGTGCCAGGAGAGAGAGAACCTAATCCAGAGACGGTACAGTGAGCTTCCTGCCCTGGTGCTTCCTATGAAAACATGGGGTGTCAGACAGATGACTTGCTGTGGGCATCACAACAGCTCTGGCAAGGACAACAAAAAGGGCAGTTTTATCAGCTTCACAAGGTGCAGCCTCTCAAATCACGTGAAGCCTATTCTTCTCACTCAAAAGACACAATGCACAGACATTAAACTCCAACTCCAGCGTACCAGTAACAGCACTTTGCAGTTCCATAGCTTTTCACTTCAAAAAAGGGCACACAGTTCTTGCTATGAAGTATATATCTATCATCCTCTAGGCAAGTGAGACCAAGGGAAAGTATGGTGGGACAACTTGCTCATCGTCACACAGTAAAATGGTAGGGGATCAAAGAGTGGAACAGAATGGTCCTGTCTCCAAACCTGGTGCTCCCACCACCCAGTAACCAGAGCACCCCTGAAAAAGAAACCTACCTCAGATCTACTTGTGAGTAACCGAAGGATGAGCTGATACTGCCGCTTTCCAGAGAGTACTCAATGGAAGCAGGGAGTGTTTGGAGGCTGTATGTTATTAAGAAGTGTTGGGAGTTGTATGTTTTGAAGATAAACACAAAGAGAATATAAAAAAAACCAAAACCCAAGAGAGGTAAATAATTCATCAAAAGAACAAAAAACAAGAAGCCGGAAGGAAAAAAAAAAAAAAAGAAATACCAAAGGGAAGAGTTTTCTGAGCAGGTGAAAAAAACTTCATCTCTCATGGGAGTGAAAACCACAACCAAAATTAATTGGAACAAAATGGGGAGGGGGGAAGGGCCCACATGTTTTTAAAGGTGAAACATTTTGTCTGGAAAGTGGCATCTCCCCTCTTAGGCATTTAAGCATTTTCCTGAGGTGGGAAACAGTCCGGCACGAAGCTGCTGATGGAGACAGCATGGTCTTACGTGGTTCCAGCAACACTTTGGCCACAGACACAGACTCCAAGGAGGTCGCAGGGGGAAACAAACCCACTCTCACACCCAGCACTTCTTCTGCAGCAAGTCTAGTCCTTCCCTTCACCCAAAGCCACCAAATCATCCAACAGTCTTTAGACAGAAAGCTGTGTTAACATAACTCACCCGTAACTATTTGTAAGGTTTTCTTCAGTTTGTTAAACAAAGAATTACTTCAGAAAAGGGTCTGTATTTGGAAGCTTTTGCAACTGACATTCGCTGCTTTAAAACACAGTACATATGAAAAAAATCTAAACTAAAACCCACACACCTTTTAGTGCATAGTTTTGCTTTCTCTTGCATGAGGATACCTCCCCGGGCTGTAGCTCCTTCCCATCACGTGAATGATGCTGAGCTGTGCCTGGAAAGTACCTGGACGGGATACCCTTCTGAAGGCCTTCTGAAGGAGGGGAAACTTATGACTCAATAGGTGGCACTCTTCCTTCTTCAATAAATGTACTTGGGTATAATTTGCAGTCAGAGGTGCTGGAGAGCAAATTTAAGGTCCTGCCTTATTATTTACTTGGTGATTTTCTGGGCCTGTTAAAATAAAAATCCCAGCCAAATACAAGCTTTACCAATTACACTCTGCCAATCCTAATTCCCCCCCTGCAGTTCCAAGAAGACACAGACTTCTCTGCGGTCGCGTGATCCTCTTGTGCGCTCTTAAGCAGCTCTGTTTTCCCGACAAGCATCTGCACTTGAGATGTCTGTGAAAGCGAAAGTGAAATCCCACCCTAGGCATGTTTCCATCCCAACTTCCTCCTGCAGAAATCACCAGTTCCAATTAACAGCTTTGGTCTTTCCTGCAGACACCCAGGGTTTCAAAGCGTGGCAAGAAATGGTGCATACGGCTCCTCGTAAGGCGGCTGTGGAGGAAACCTGCTGGAGGAGTCCCTGTCTGCTCTTCAGGGGTAAGTCTATCTACAGGAGCTTCTCCTTATCATTAGCCAAATTCATCAAGCTAAAAAAGACATAATGTTTTGTGCCCCAGAGCGACAGAGAACTTGTTTTCTAAACCTGTTTAAGGGCTCTCCGTAGGGAATTAGTCATGGAGGTGAGTAATAGCTACGATTTGACAAAGCCTTGGAGAGCAAGTAGTCATTTGACAGGTTACAAGGAGCACAGAGCAGCTGCTATGTTTAAGTGCCATCAGCACACACGTGTCTTCACGCATTTCTCCATGTGTCCAGAAGGCGTGGGAGGGGGAGCAGTTAAAAGCCAGTACCTTCCCCACCTTTCCCAGGGAGGGGGTAAGGAATGAGGGGATTCTCTTCTCCCACCCAAGTTTAGAGCCATTTAAATCCTGAAACCAAACCTGACTTCTGCTCTCCATGATCACCACCTCCAGAGGTAGAAAGGGTCAATTCCATTCTAGTCTGAAGAACAAGACAAATATACAGACCAGATCTTACTCCAGATCTTCTGCTGGTGTGGACCTTGCCTCACAGGGTAGCTGAGATAACGCAGACAACCTGGAAAGCTTAGCCACTGGTTTTCAACTGCTTATTTTCACTGAAGGACTGGACCCTTGCAGACTGAACTTAAATTTCCTGATAACAGGCTTCCTTTCCCTGATTATTTCCCAGAAACTCTCGGAGTCCATACACCAGTGAGGATCACCAGACCCAAGGATGAACAAGAGTGACCTAGGCTGTGATGGACTCTTCAAAGCTGAGCTCAGAAGAGAGAGCCAAGCAACAGCTGGGGCAGGGGCCAACCTCCAGGTCTGAAGCAGACCCCTGGTGCTGCTGGGTTCTCACCACCTCAACAGATCAGGAAGGACATAGCGAGGTGAGGGACTCTGGATGTCACTACATGCCAGCTCCATATGACGGCCGCAGTGGGACTGAAGAAGTCCTGCAACGGCATGACACAGTGCACACTGACATGATGCCAAGGGAGGTTCAGGATGGATATCAGGAAAAATTTCTTCACTGACAGGGTTATCAAGCATTGGAAGAGGCTGCCCAGGGAAGTGGTGGAATCACCATCCCTGGAGGTATTTAAAAGCCGGGCAGATGTGGTGCTGAGGGACGTGGGTTAGTGCTGGCTTTGTCAGAGTCAGGTTGATGGTTGGACTCGATGATCTGAAAGGTCCCTTCCAACCTAGAGGCAGTGATTCCAGGATTAGGGAGCCCTGCTCTACTTACAGGAGGAAGGCAGGGATGCATCAAGCATTCACTCATGCTCCCCTCCTCTTTCCCCTCAGTGCCCCTCTCCCACCAGTTCCTGAAGCCATCTGAAAACGGTCTCCTCAGCACCCTACCAGGTCCCTGGGCTTTCAGCCGTGTAAAAAGAGAAGGAAACCAAGCGGCAGCCTCCCCCCCAGCCACCTGCCTTGCCTGGGGGCCTTTCCTTTCCCCGCCAGCAGCCCCAGGATTCAGGCAGTGGGATGAGATGAGTCACCTTCCCCGTCTGCTCTCTCCCAGGGCAGTCTGTGGGGGTGGAGGGGTTGGGGCTCAGCGCAGGAATTTCCACACAACCCTTTCCTATCCGCACCCCGCTACGAGCAACTGGTGAAGAAGAAAACAGCAAACAGCAACAATCACCAAGGAAAGGGCAAGAATGAGGGGGACAGAGATGAAGGGAAGAGAATGAGCAGGGATGCAGGGCCCAGTTGCAGCCTATCTGCTGTACTGGGATGGTACTGGTATGGGGATTCCTAATGCAAACACAGCTCAACAGCCTTGTCAGGGAAAGCCCCTATGTAAGGAGAGGAATGTAGTCCCTTTCAGATGGATTTAAACTATTTCTCTGGATTTCCCTCCCTTCAGCTCAAAAGAAAAGCAGAATACAAATGTCAAAGTACAGCACAGCATCACTTGAACTCCACAATGTACCCTCTGCACAGGCAAAACCAAAACAAAAATAAAACCCAGCACAAATTCTGACAGATACTACACAAACAGCCGAAATAAGACCTAATCAAGTCAGGGCCAAAATCTTACACCCATTGGTTCTGGAGACACAAGATCAGGTCTGAGAGACAGCTCTTGAGAACTAAATGCCCTATTAAAATAAATAGGGATCAGATGGACAAATCCCTCCAGACATTTCAAAAGGCTCAGCAGAGTCTCCCTCTGCACTGTATTCAGGCAGGGGAGCCATCCCCAAACAGAGAAAGGTAAGAGTAAGGCAACAGCAGGCACTCCAACAGGCAGAGCTCCGGGTTTGTTTAGACACTGGGTGCCAGTTGGAACTCTAGAAAACATCCCCTCTGAAATCACTTTTAAAGTTGGGAGGGTAGAAGGCAGGCAAGTAATAGTATTTAAAAATACAAATTAAATTAATAATAATTGTGGATTCTTCAGCAAAGACTGCCAAGGTGGAATTTAGGTGGAAAGAAATTCTGACCCCTTGGGAGGGCACTCATTGTTCACTGATTCCTGCAGCCTCCCGAGGTGTTATTTACTGAGCCCAGGAGGTCAGCTGGAAGAGGGATAAGGGGAAGGAGATTAGAAAAGCTCCACCTCCCCTGGAGGAGGGATACCACACAAGAGCGCCTTATTTTCAGGCAGATCTGTTGTGCTGGCACCACTGTTGCTGCCTTTCTGACCTTGGAACCACTGGGCAAGTAGTGAATATGCCTTTTAAATCAGGAACATGCAGCAGGAGCTTTCACCTGTTATCTCCTCCTCAGAGTCACCGTCTAGTTTTTATTCCTATCTTCCCTCACCTGCCAATCTGCAGCTGGAGCACAGCTTACTTTTCTTGAAAATAGAGTTATATTCTGTCTTCTTGCAAGGAAGCAAAGCCCAACAAGACCAAAAAGTATTGGTAACTGCTCTGGGCTGTCCAGTGGGCTGCTGTCCTTTCACCTGCAGGGAAAACAGTGTACAGGTAGCAGGGAACCAGGACAAGGAGGCAGGAGACAGCTCTCCTGTTGGTCACACATCCTTGGATTCTCCAGGACCTGCACTGAACTCTGTGTCTTCTGGCTCATTTCCAGCTGATCTTGTCCAGTCAAACGCGGAACCCTCTATCTAATTCTGGCTGAAACTCAAATGCCTCATTAGTTTTCAGGAGATGTCTCCCAGTCTGCTATAAATTGTATCCCACCTCTCTTGCCCAGTAGCCCATCTACAGGTTTCTTTCCTCCATGTTGCCAGACAGGGGCTTTTTGCAGCCCCTTTTACAGAGGGACACATCATCCTTATCACTGCAGGGACCAAGATACAGAGACCGAACGCACCCCAAGGTGTCTTTACCCCTGCAGCACATACTCCTCTCTAGATCACTGTTATGTGTTCTTTGGCTGCAACAAGAGCCAGGAGTCCCCAAACATAACTCCACGGTCCTAGGTGCTGTATAAACAGAACAAAGGAACGCACCTGACCCCAAGATCTCTGCTGTTTAAATAAAGACAACACTTGTAAAAATATTTGACAGCTTCTTAACATCGTATTTCCCTGGCATTTTCCCTTCTTGCTAATTTTATTGCAAATGCAACAGTGGATTATTTCAGATCGTGAAACAATTTCTTCTGATGCATGTTTGCAACTGCTTTGTTATTTCCTTCTGGATTTTAGTCAGCCTTTCTCGCACCACAAAGAGATATATATGTATTTTTTAAACAAATTACTCAGCACAGCCACGTCACCTCATGCAACAGAAAGGGGCTACACTTGACCTTTAGTCACCAGGAAGGGAGCTCCCACTGCACTCTGCGGCACCAGCTCTCTGCAGCCTATTAAGAGGTAATTCAGCAGTAACAAGGGAGAGAGAATTATCTCAAATACATTTCAGGCTGCTTTGCTCAAGAGTGCTTCATTGGGGTTGGGTAAATGCTCTCACTGCGCCTTTCGGCTCCCACCTATAACAACTTGACTTTTTGCATATGCAAAACTTTGAAAAGGGCTGTAAATTCCTATGGGGTATGTGGGCCAGACGTGCCAAAACAATAATAACCAATATAATGTTGTTTCTATAATTCTACTGATAACCACGGTCTGGGGGACAGGGGTGACGGGCTGGGGAGAAAGGGCAAGAGAAACCAGGAGCCAACACACACTCTGCATCAAGCTCCCCCTGTCCTCAAAGTCCCCAGCAGATCCTCAGACTGTTTCTTAGCAGTTCTTTGCTGACAGTAAGGCTGAAACCGGGGAAAGCTGGAACAGGCTAATGCACATTCCCTTCCCAACCTTGTGGGTATCCCAGTGGGAGTTAACGCAGCATTAACTCCCGCACACTCCCCTTTATGGCTTTTAGTACACAGCAAGAAGGAAAGGTCTCTTTAGGGCTCCCTGTAGTAAATGCCACTACAGCAGCTCACAAAGAGGGGGGACTGCAGGCAGAGGTTCTGCCATGGGAGTTGGTGCAGTTTTCTGCACTCTGTTAACCCAGGAAGGCTTCAGTCAGAGGGCATCATACGGTTTCAGCTCCTGAGGTTTTTTTCTCACCCAATTTTCCATCTGGAATGACAAGCACACAGGGTGGATAAGCCACTTGTTTGGCCAAGGTGACAGAGCCGGTTGGGACTCCATGCAGCTGAGGGCTCTTGCTGCTAAGCCAGAGCTTCACCAGCCACAGCTCCTTCCTCGATCCACCAGTGACTTTTTAGTGGCAACTTGTGAGACTGACTCCACACTGCTCCACAAAGGGTCTAATCCTGCAGCCCTGGCAACCACTTCAGCGTGTAAAGCCAAATCCTAGTGAAATGTGTAGAATCAGTGCCAAAAGCTGGCTGAGAATGAGAGCAAGCTGCCCTCAGCACCTCACCCCTCAGACGGTCTGCGCTGCGCTCCCTTCTGTGGCTGGGCATAAACCTGGGCTGCAAAACCTCTGGGACAGGGGCTGTGTAATTCAGTGATGCTGTTTGTACAGCACTTATGACAGCAAGACCGTGATCCACGTCGAGGATTCCCAAAGCTCTCCTCCTGTAACGTGAACTTGCAGTTCATGCACCTGCAAGCACACTACTAGAAGCTCAGCTCCCTGTCCTCCCTGTGTTTTATCCTGGAATTAGACTGAACAGGTTTATGGTGCTGGAAGAGACCTGGTTAGGAAGAAGAGGGAGTGATGAGTTCAAGAGAGAGGGATAATCTAGAAAGGGAGTTTTGAATTTCTGACTGCGTTTTTAATTAATTGCATGGCACTTACGAGCCCGTGACAGGTGTTCTCTAAATCTAAAATAATTAAATAAAATAAGCATAAACTAAATAACAGGTTTGTATGTGCCATGCATATTTAAATATTCAAATCCTAAGTGTGATATTAATAAAATGTATCTAAGTTCACATTGATATAAACCAGATTTATTGTGCTATATATAGTAGAGCTGGGCCTTACAGCATCACAGAGGTGGCAAAAGCAATAAAAAACTAATCTGTTTGTAGGCAAGCAGCCATATTCACGTTTGATGGGTTCACACAGACCGGTCCAAAAAACTGAAAAGCTAGCTTTATTTCCTCATTTTCAAAGACCTGTAATGAGCAACTACTGCTGGCTTTCTGCACCCGACATCCACAGATCCTTCTCTCCACACCCGACATGAGGGACTCTTCCAGGCAGCCTTCACCCCAGCACAGCACACCCCAGCCCATTTCCCTCACGCTCATTTACAAACCATTTAAGCTCCAACCAGCCCTAAACTACTCTAATTTGTGTCACAGAAAAAAAAAAAATGCTCACAACTACAATGAAAGAGATATATAAAAGAAAGTATCTTCCTTCTCCACCTTTTTCATTCCATCAAACTGTGCATCAAGTGCCGCTCAGCTGAACTCCATGGATGAGATTTCTAATAAGCAAGTTGTTCCAATTATGCAAATTCCAAGCATCAGTGAAAGAAGAAAAGGCAAAGCTACTTACATCTACCTTGGTATCTACACCCAAACCCAGCCTGGTGACCGCCGAGGAGGTGTCCAGTGCCCTCTGTGTCGTGGTGGGTTGATGGTGACCCAGGTCCTTCTGATCCCACCAAAACACTGCCCCAGCAGGGCCTCAGCCTCTCTTTTTTGGCCAAATCTTAGCTGACAGGTAAAGACTGAGCAAGCCATGGAGCACCCCTTCTGCTCCCCAGGAATCATAACTGCTGGCAAGGGAAGCAGAGGAGGCAGTTTTGGGGCTGACCCCAGAGAGGTCCGAGGATAAAGAGGGCTCTACTCACAGGGGCTGGAGCCTGAGGGGCTGAGCACCATTTCCAGCTCTCCTCCTGGATGATGACAAGGGGTCATTTCTTCTCCTCGAGCCCCGTTTCTCCCCCATCTCTTCCATTTTTAAAACAGGGGTTTCTATATCGAGGGAAAATGATGCAGCACCCAATATTGGTGACTTTTTGGCAATAACAAAGCAGCCCTCCTTCCAAAGCACAGCCTGGGTAACACCAGATAACAAGAGCAAACAAAAAAAAAAAAAAAAACAAGAAAAACACACACAAATGCCAGCACATCCCAGAGTCTGTGGAGCAGACTGAGGGATCTCACATATCTTTTTTCAGCTCTAATTACCAGGATTCTCTGATCAAGGTAGAATTATTTACTGATCAAGGATATTATTGATTCTAACCCGTCGGCCTACTGGGATCAGTCTGAATGACACACTAGACCCCGACAGATTAAATACTGTCAGAACGTTCTAGGGAAGCTTTGAGGAAAGATTCTCTTCCCGTTGCTGCCTCAGCATATGTCAGGTTTCACAGCTCACAGCATATCAAGATGTTTCACGCCCGGCAAGGCTAACGGCACAGCGTCTCGGCGCGAGCCGACGGCGGGGATGTTTCTCCGTACAGATGAATATGAGTCTCGGGAAGAGGAAGGTGGATGACAGAGTATTTCCTAATGGTTTTTAATTGGAAGAGGGGAGATTTAGATTAGATACCAGAAAGAAATTCTTTCCTGTGAGGGTGGTGAGGCACTGGAACAGGTTGCCCAGAGAAGCTGTGGCTGCCCCATCCCTGGAGGGGTTCAAGGCCAGGCTGGATGGGGCTTGGAGCAACCTGGTCTGGTGGGAGGTGTCCCTGCCCAGGGCAGGGAGGTTGGAACCTGATGATCTTTAAGGTCCCTTCCAACTCTAACCATTCTATGATTCTATGATTCCAGTATGCAGTGGAGAGTTCCAGGTCTATCCCATCTCCACCTCTTCTCCTGCATGTATAACCCAGTACCAACATCTCTCCAAGATCATTTAAAGTAAACACGGAAGGAAGGTAGATGATTGTTTAAGGAGTTGCAAGCTTTGACAGAACACACCACAAACACTCCTTTAGATAAGTCAGATACCACCTTGCTTTGTAATCTGGCAGCCAGGCAGGAGGACTTGAGTGAAGGATCGGGAGAAAACAAAAGCAAGACAAGAAGTGTAAGCTGGAAGAGCATCTAGGTGGGGGAAGAAGGATTGGTTTTCATGAAAAAGCCATAGAGGTCTGTTTTTTTGAAGCCCAACGCATCTATTTGTTACCTGAAGCCACAAGCTGTAAACACTCAGTCTGGCAAGTGGCATGTACCACACTGAGGAGATGAAGAGGAAGATCCTTCTCTCCAGAGAGCCCTAACGCTCCACCAGCTCATCCATGCGCCAGGTTCCCAGTCAAACCAACACTGAACAACGGGAGGCAAAGAGGCAGAAATCCCACTGCAGACACAAAGCAGATACTAAGGAGTAACAGACTTTAAGACAGTTGGACATTTCATCAGCATAACATGCGGTAAAGGGCCTTTGTAGTGGTGAAGGCCTCACCTTCCCCACCCATTATAAAGATCCTAATCTTAAATAATTGCACGTGTAATTTTAATAATTCCTTCATTCATTGGAGAACTCCAAACTGGTTTGTAAACACTGGCTTATTAAGGACAGGAGGTAACAATGGTTCCATTACTAGATGGGAACGGTAGAACTGTCAGAAACACTGAAAAAATCAGAACGTTCACTAAATATTTTGTTTCTGCACTGAGAGGAAAAGCCAGCTCTAACATGGTATGAAAATGAAATACTTTTCATTCCAGCAATGAATTAGGAGGTTTCCAAACAGAAACTGCTAAAGTTATATAGTTTAAAATCAGCAGACTTAGATAACTTGCTCTCAGAGTTTCAGAATAGTTACCCAGAGAAGTTCTTCAGACACTTAAGTCAAGATTTTTTAATGAGCCTCAGGACAATAAGGAAATACAAGGTAAAGGGGAAAACAAAGCACTGTGCCTGTATTTTAAAAAGCATAAGCAGGATAATCCAAGTAATTTTATAACCCCCAGGAGAAATAATGAAATAGAAGAAACTGGACAAGTAATAATAAATTAAAGGAGGGTGATATAATTTATGCAAATTAAAGCTTGTTAATGGAAAAGAGTTAAACTAATATATCTTATTTGCTGAGAAATTAGTGCTAGTGCAATATGCTTAGATTTCTGCAAGTTATTTGATCCTACACCACACAACTTTTTGAATGAGAAACTAGAGCATTACAAGTCAACATGGCACAAATTAAATGGATTAACAGGTTATTAAAAGATCTCAGAATATAAGAACGTAACCAATTCTCCCTAATATTTTTATCCATGAGCTGGAAGAAAACAAGGAGTCACGGCCTACGGTTAACACAGAGAATGTGCAAGTTAATGGCAAGTAATGAAATTCCAGGGTCATGGACACAAAATAAGGTGGACTGGTGGGTGAAGCTGACATTTTAAAAGCAGGGAATATTATCCCAGAAAAAAGTGACCATAAAAAGGGTGCAAGGGTCAGAGTGGGAATCAGGTGAAGAGGTTTATCAATGGGCAATGCCCATCAATAATATCAATAATGTGGGCATAAATGCCAGAGCAGGAGTCAGAGCGGGAAGATTATAGTGTGTGTGTATAGATCGATAGATAGATAGATAGACGCAAATCTGTAAGGAGACCAAGTGGCAAGAAAAGTGACACTAAACAAAATCAAATTAGCAGTATCACCATAATTTCCTAAAAAGTGAGAGTGGTTACCCACTGAAGCAATCTACTCGGGCAAATGCAGGACAGGACCAGGACATTTAATCAAGATTGGATGCTTTCCTTAAAAAGAAAAGTACAAAGACAAGCCACCATAAACAGGAACTAGTTTGGGGAAGTTCCATTGCTTATTATAGTGCAAGAACTCAGTCTTGATGGTAACAGTGGTCTCTTGCCCTTTTAACCCATAAATCTAAATATTTCAATTTCCATATGCGATACCAGAGCTGCTCTCCCCAGCCCGTGCACGGGGAAGCTGAATCATGGAAAGGTTAGTGTCTACATCTCAAAAGGTGTAAGGGTATCAAACACTGCACAGGTCCCTGCTGAAAGCGGATAAAAGGCAGGTGGGCCATGAGAAAGTATGTTTCTGGGTAAACCAAGTTAATCATCCCAAAAAAAACCTGCATTTGAAAACAGAGGTTGGAGAAAGCAATGAGGATTATCCTCAGCAGGGAAGGGGCAGAGGCCCAGACCTGACTGCCAGCCTTCGGCATTCTCTACTCTGTGCCACAAGCAATCAGAGCCAGTGTGTGCAGGACGATCAGCCCGACGTGCAGGCTATGGGCTTGATTCCGAATTTCCAAATTAGTTTTTCTTAATGAAACACTGAATTTGCACAGTTATGTTTTGGCATTACATGTCTCTCTGTCCACAGGACCATGCACTAGGACTGCTGCCAACTGACATCGCAAAATGGGATGTCTATTATATTTTGGGTGGTATATTCAGTGGTAATAAATAGCAACCAGCCAAAGCAAAATCCTCCTCTCCAAATGCCAAGTGTTTGCCACTGAAGTGCGTGGTTAGTAGCTAGCTAATACAATCCCAACGTCAATCTGCAGAAGAACCCCAGGTTCATTATACTTTTCAGTGTCAGCCAGCTCCATCCGGAGAGAGAGCAAACCTTTAGAAAAAGAATCGTGCACTGAGATGACATTAAAGAGTTCCAACAAATGAAGAGCAACTTCTCTGGAGTACAATTTAAAACATCCAAGCAACTTAAAGCTGGAGCACAATCCTCACTGCAAAGAATTCTGCACTGTGTATGTTTCCAATTGATTTTCCTTGTCGGCGCCCAGAGACCTCCCCAGGTGGAGGCTGGTCTCCAAACACGGGAAATCACTGAAGCAACTGATACCTAGACTTTATTATGTACCGAACTCAGGGGTGGTCTTTACTACACCACTACTGAAGTTACAAAGCCAGATCCCTCCCTGACTTACATCTTGGATCTCCCCAAAGCTGGACAGGGTTTATGTCTAGGCAACAGAGCATGACCATCCCAGGTGAAGCTGCCACCTGCAACAAACACCAACACTTGAGTGGCTTCCCTTCGTGCAGTATTTCTACTCTTCCAGCAACAGCTCCTCTGCTCTCCCCACTCCAGGTACACCTGGGACCTTGTTTCCCAGAGCCAGCAAACAGCAGGACGGGTGAGAAACTTGATCACAAGTTGGAATCATCTTGCTTCTGTTGTGGGGTAAAGATCTGAATCCCAGCTTTTTTCTGTATTTTGGAATAGTCCTGGCTTCGCTTCCTAGTGGGATTTAACACTTCATCACTTAACTCCTCTTTTCAGTGTACTGGAATCCTGGATAAAGGCGGGGTGAGAATTCAGACTGCCGTATCCTTATGTACCATGCAAGAACATCTTACCATCAATGTGTCCTGTTACCCTGTTAGTGAGGGTGGAATTATACAATACACAGCAAGATATAGTTTGCTCTTAAGATACTGTACTCACACACCAACAGTTTTCACACTCCTCTGTCTTTCCCTCTCCCTTACTTTGCTGCGTGTTTCCCTCTTGTCTCCAGAGCCATGTGTGATAAGCGGTCCAGGGTATAGGTGTCCCACCACAATAACAAAATTACTCTCAAGAGGTAAATTTTTCAGCATCCCACTGCTAAGGGAAAAGCACAGTAACTTGTAGAGCATATAATTTCAAATATCCATTTTGACCATACTTTTTTTTTAGATTCTGTTGTGAGTTAAAGACAATAGCAGAGACATCAATGGAAGAACTAAATCCTCCCAAAGCAAGGATGATATTTGCCCTCTGCACACACCAGCAGAGAAAAATGCTTACCAGCCTCATGGAATTACTATTATTGAACTTATTTCTGAGAAATCCACTGCAACGAGGCTTTAAAAATCCAGATTCACATTGCTGATGCAAACAAGTGCAGATCTGTTGACTTCTAGCCCTGAATTACCAGCTCCTGAATTTCAAGCCAAAAATGTTTCAAGGAATCACATTGTTAATTCTGGAACTTAAAAAAAGCCAGACCAAATGTATTATATTTTTGTTCAGAATTAAAGAGTCCACTACGCCTGCAAACCCCTCAGCAGTGGTGGTTGGAGCTGCACCTCAAGGACAGCACCACCATCAAAAAAATAAGCAAATTGGCCCTCTACTCTGAAAGAGTTGATTTAGCTCGATAAGGAACAAAACTGCTTGAGGGCCAGAACACACCACATTTTCCATGCTCTGCTAGGTGTCCTTTGATGCACGCTAACTTCTGATGCAAGCCACGCCAGTCTAAAGATGAAAAAGAAGTCAACAGTTAAACTGTTGTAAATCTAGGCCGATTGTGATCAAAGTCCAATGCTCCGTTCACGCTGCCAGGCCCGTTTTAACCCACATTTACTTTAGATCAGAATACGATGTTATCAATTCTATTGCAGGAACATGCCAAGCATGGATGAGGGCCCAACAGTGTTAGGCACTGAACACACAAGGAAGAAAAAACTACCCACCCATTCACAACATGCAACTTCTTTCCTTATATATATTTTTTTTTTAACTGGCCCTAAACACTATAGTACTTAAGACTAATGGTATACAATTTTTAAGCATCACTACTACTGTAAACTCTAGTTCATTGAACCATCACTGAAGAATCTTGTAGTGCCTTCCTTTCTAAGTGTACTTTACGGTTAAGTGGGTGAATCACAAGGGGGAAATAAAAGAGGAATTGATATCATAGGCCCCTCTGGGGGGGGAAAAAAAAGAAAAAAAAATGCTTGTGTGGTTCACCCCATGTCACAGAAAAAGAGATCTCAAGAATCGCAGCTGTGATGAACGGTGGGAAAAGTTATTGATCTAAAAGAATTCATTTTTACTATAAGGGCTGGTACTTTTACTTATTTAATAAAGGTCTGGAGTCAAATCACTGTGAATTTCAGGATTATCTAATTCTATCTAATCTCATTCAATCACTGATGCTCCAGACTGTGGCAGAAAGGAATGCTTGCCCTTTCCTGTCTTCAGGGGCTATCTCCGGTTACCGTAGCAACACAGCAAAAGCAGCTTCAACCCGGCGAGTACCACCTATCACATTCATCTCCAGATAAAAAGAAAGGATGGGGTTACAAGGGAGTTTTTGCAATGTGATGGGTAGCGATAGGCAGAACAGCAGCTCCCATTGGAGTGGAATCCAGTCATAACTCTGAATTAGCAAGGCCCCAGAGACTCGGTGATAAATACAAACTCCTAGGGGTAAGATACTCGTAAGTGAAGGAGCCTGGTAAAGTGGTCTGCTGGCTTTCAAAAGAAAGAGCAAAGTTTTATACTAAGAAGCTGTGGTGATTAAGAGGCCCAAGTTAACTGAAGCTATTTAAAATCCCAGAGCTGCTTTTTAAATTATCTGAAACAATCATACCTCCCAGCACCAAACTGGGAATCAACTGCAAGCAAACACACCACTTTGTTGCAGTGTCATCATCAGAAATGTTTCAGAAGATGTATTTTCTAGACCAGAAGGCTGTCGAGTGTCTCTTCCATCACCAAAAGATGCCAAGTCTTCCTGCTTCTTAATTCTCTGGAAACCATTCAGGAAAGTTCTACCTTCCTAACCACTTAGCACAATTCAAGAAATATCAGGTACAGCCCATCACCTTACATCTTAAGACAGAAGATGCTGTTACTTTTAGAAATGTTGATTAAACCTTACCATGAAGTTGTTTGTTTGGGTTTTGTTTTTTTTCCATTTGACAAGGTGATAAAACAAAAGGCCACATCAAGGCTCGGGTTGTTTTTGTATGAGTGGCCATCAGTGCAGAACTCACTCACAGCCAAACGCCGTCACTTTGCACCGCGGCACAAGGAGGCCTCTTGCTCCAGGCACGGCCTTTCCATCACCTCCAAAGAGGGCTCCCATAAGTTGGGCTTGACTGTATTCCCAGATCCTGTGGCTTTGTATGCATGTGCAAAATGGAGTGAAATCAGTAAAAGGTAGAATTTCCACATTGACTAGAAGTAAAATAAACGAGCAAGAGCCTTTCTATCCATGCTTGGGAATTCCCTCCATCCATCCCTCCTCGTCCTCAGGCACGTTACATGAAAATCCCGTATCAGATTATATTTATAACCCAGGGGAATGTGTAATTTCCTCTCTGTTCTCACTGGTTTTGTTAAAATAACAGAGCCAAAAATAAAAGAAAGGAAATGCATTGCTCCAACAGTGGAGGTGGCACACACAGAAAACCCACCTTCACACAAGAGCAGTGTAAGAGTAAAGCAGGGGTGCTGAAGATGTTCTCAGCTTTATTTACAAAACTACATGATTCCCGCAAGAATAAATAACTCTTCAGGAGATGTCTTTCATTGCCCTCAATTGGAAAACACAACTCTGGGACACAGAGCCCTAAAATGAGTTTTTCCCTGACATCTACCACAAGCAAGGAAGGCGAGCGTCTCCTAACAGGAAAAAAAAGCCCTGAAATGGTGAGAATGGTGATTCTTCAGCTGTTGAACAAGCGAAGATGATGCATTTCAATGTGGAGAAGGAAGAAGAGAGAGAAGAGGGCACAGATGCCAAACAAGAATCTGCTGTGTAGCAAGACAGTTTCCAGATAAAGGAAATAGACTGTGCATACGGGAAACAGAATAAAACAACGCAGAAGGAAACAAACAAACAAAGAACATAGAAAAAGGAAAAAAAAAACAACTACAGACAAAACAAAGTGATTTTACAAGCATAAAATTCTGAGCAAGCATTACTTCATTAAAACTGGAGCAGATCTCTTTTCCAAAGTCTATGGCCAATAGGAAACTCTCTCTGTTCTCCCCATCTCATCACTGAACCAGAACAAGCCGTCGGAAAAGTTCCTCATCTCTGCAAACTTCAACTAGTTGATAGTTGTAAAGCTCAGGAAAAGGAAAATGAACAAAGTTTACGAGGGAGCTAATTCTGATCCTTTAGTCACCTCTGCCATTGAGATCCCACGCTCTCTAAAGGCGTTTGCCACCAGGCTCCAAATTAGCACTGATCCCTTTGAATAAGGCCAGCAAGTTTGGACACAGACCACTGCAAATTAAAACCAGGTGCCTGTGCCCTGAAGCAGTAGAGACAGCCCTAAGCAGTTTAATGACATCTCTAAATAATTTTGACAGCAAAATTACTTATCCTATGTCACCTTTACACTGCCCTTGACACACCGCTAACAAGACGATGTTGCTTTCCCTGCTTTTATATATTTATTTCTCTAGCTTTCTTCCCATGCTTAACTTTCTTTTCCTCAAACCAGTGGATTTCCCAGATCTGATGGAGTAGAGTAGAATTCACCAGGCAAGCAGTGCTGGCTGCCAAGCCCATCCTGCGTCTGCTGACTTGGTGTGTAAAACCCACTCGCAAAGGGACTGAGGGCTCAGAAACTGCCTCTTCCTATAGCTGAGCCCACCAGAGAACATAAAGCCACATAAAGTGCCAGAAATGAGCCTCTGTCTTAGCTCTTCCAGGGAAACAACATCACGCGAAAGTCTGCGGGACCAGGAAAGCCCCTCTGCAGTCTTTATGGAGTCCCAGCAGGAGGAAATTTGCTCACTCCAAGAAGAATCCCTCATACGTGCCAACCTCAGCATAAATACTCCTTCCCCCTCTTTCAGGGAGGGTTTGCTTGGCCTGTTACTCACAGACACTGAACTGGACTCACAGCTGGGTCTTGCTCTGTCCTTCCATCACGCAAGACCTTTAACATTCAGTTCCTCCTCATTGCTCAGTGGAACAGCAGAAACCTTCACTACAGCTCTTGCACTACAGCAAACCTCCCCCACTTGGAACTCCTTAAAACCCACTGTAAGATAAAATTATTTTCCTAAGCCATAGCTGCTTATAAATCTCTGCTGTTCACTCACAAGACTGCAATCCAATTAATATTTTCCTTTCCAGAGGGTATTTAATAATCCACAAAATTAAATCCTTCGGTATTGTGCTGGCACTCTCAGCGCCATTGATCTGGGTTTGTTCTGCCTCTGCATAAAAATAATAACTAGTGGTTTTATTGGTGCAACACCCACCTTCCAAAGCTCTGAGAGGGCACAGCATCGGGCAACCGGTGTGTCCCCTGTCCGCGAGCAGGGTTCCAGGACCATCAGCAATAACTTCCAATGCAGAACACATTCAGGAGCACCTCTCGTATCCACACGGATTCCCATTTCAGGCTGTCAGTTCTCCCCTGTGAAGTGCTGTGTGACCCAAGAGCTGCTGATTTTAGGGACCCCTCTGTGAGAGAAGCCGACACGCGTTCCCACTGCCCTGGGATGAGAAAGCCCTGCAGGGTGAGGCTGTGGGCTCACCTCAGCATCCCTCCCCAGTAACGAGTGGGATGTGTGAGTCTCTCACCTCATTTAAGAGCACACCAAAATTTATCTCCAGTTTCTCTGTGAAAATGAGGTATCACAGCTTTTTACTAAACTTTTGTTAAGCATTCAAGTTAAACTTTCAACTTTAACTTACAAGTTTCCACTGCAAGACATGCTCTAAACATCACCTGAGTTAAGTCCATTAAAAAATAAAACAAAACAAAACCCCATGAACAAACAGAAAACCCCCAACCAACTCAAAAAGCTCCAACAAATGCTAACCTAAACTGAAATGTGCTGGATTAAAAGCAACAATCCAAATCAGCATGAAACCACAAATAAAAATCAACAGACTGTGCCAAAGACCTTGGGGGGATAAAAAGGTTTATAAGTCTCCTTTACTGAGGGGCTTTTTCCACACTCGTAAGGCAGCCCCCAGAGACACCACGGCAAAGTTATGAAAACAGTCCCCCTCACATGAACCCCGACATTCGCCAGCTCCAATCCTCAAGTCCGCAGAGAAACGAACTTAAATCTAATCTATTCAGTTAAAAGTAAAATTTCAGACTTAATCCTGCCTCGACAGGCAGCCAACTAAATTTTCCAGCAGGCAAAGTGTTCCTCTCACAGGAAAGTTCTCTTGAAAGACTCATGTCCAGAGGGGGAGACTCCCTTTTTTGGGCCAACCTCTGAATTTGGATCCCACAACCCAGGGATCTGCTCAGTAGCCCGGTGATCTCCCTTCTTGCCCCCACGCAGGTCTGGTCCTGGCTTTCTGGGCAAACTGAATCAGCCCAGTGGCCGGGAGGGCATCCCCGGGGAAAGGGCAGTGACTGCAGCTGCAGCCAGAACCCAACAGCACAAGGGACACAGAGCCACACTTTGGGGGGGAGCCACAGAGCTGCCCCCACCCCTGCACCTCTGAAACAGGGACAGGGGAACACTCAGAAATCTTAGGGCTAACTAACTAGGATTTTGCTGATGACTAGCATTCAGGTTTTAAGTAAGCAGATAAGTTACTTTTTCCATCCCTGACAGAGTCTTGGACTAATGCCTTAACCTCAGGGGCATCAAAAGAAAACAACAACGATGACGACGAAAGGCAAAAAGAAGCAAATAAAAAGAATCACATGTAAATCAAATCAAGAGCAAAACACAACCTCAACAAGCAAATGAGCTACCATTGTCACTGACCAAGTTACACAGAACGACCATGTGTCTTGACACACAATGGAGGAATGGGGTAAAAAACCAGTAATAACTCTGCTGCGCTTTTTGTTTTGTTTGAATATGGCCATATCACAATAGCTTTTTAAAAGCTTGCCTTTCCTTCTTTACCTGTGACCTGAACCTCAAACTGCACCATGGGCTGCCTTTCAGACACCCTGTCCAAGAAAAGATGGGAAAAGAGGGTGAGGAGTGGCCAATGTCCAGTCCCACTTCCAGAGGCAGCATGGCTAGCATGAAACACACCGCGAGGGTCACGCTCTGCCTGATACGGGAAGCAATCGAGGAATCTCTGTCATAAGGAATGACTCTCCTCAGTCACACTGGATATGCCTTGCTGGACTTTGCAAATCTAAGATATCTTGGTTTAGCAATAAAGATTTTAGTGCTGTTCTCCAGACCATTAGGTTTCCCCCTCCCTCTGGCTAAGACGACCACTGCCAGCACACACACCTTCCAGACCAGCCCTGGCTGTGGGTTTCAGAGTGGAGAGGGAGAGAAGGCGTGAGTGGAGCGGAGAGGGAAGTTTGATGTGGACAGAGGGAACCCTGTAGTGAATGAGTTTCACCAGAATAGACTGGAATCCATCCAGGGCTCCAAACAAGATGAACTGTGTCTGCCCAGAACTGACAAGTACAATTATGGGGGAAGACCCCTGTTCACATCTGACAAATTACTTTGTGAACGCCTGGCATCCTGTGCCTTCAGAAAATTGAAGGGACTGAGACCTGTCCCGTTTCCCCAGATCTGGAAAAAAAAAAAAAAAACACACCAAAAAAACCTCGGGGGCAAACGCTAAGGGTACAAAGAAGAGGGGACAGGAAAACGGGAGGCACAGTCACTCTCCAGCAGGGATGGGGTGGCACCGAGCATCCAGTACCCCGTTCCCCATCCCTGGGAGATGCCGGGGAGAGCAGCAGACAGCACCGCGCCGCGCAGGCACCGCTTCCCCCCCGCAGCCTCGAAGGATGACTC
>JAHREE010000205.1:321412-334058 GCA_033628505.1 Tringa tobata
GGCCCGGGGCTCCCCCGGCTCCGGCGGCCAGGGGGGGGAACGGCACCCCGGCGAGAAGGGGGGCACATCCCTAGGGATTGCTGGGTGCAGGAACACCCACCCTCTGCTCGCCTCGGCAGGCTCCTGTGGTCACCCTTCTCTCTACCTTGAGAAGGCAAGCCCCAACCCTTCTTTTTTTCCGTGCAGTGATGTGGTGAGACTTAGGAGGCACGGTATAAATTTATTTTCCATCAGGCAGACATGGCACAAGGTCCATGTGAAACCACCCCGAGAGGACAACACGGCCCAAAATTAAGTTGCGTGGTCGTTAGAGAGATTTATCACATCAACAAGATGGAGTTCCCTACCTTTGGATGCTAAGGAGGATCAACTGTGCAGGGAAAATCCCACCTAGAAGAGAAATAAAAATAAATTACTCCCTTAAACACAGTTGCATAGAACCATAGAATGGTTAGAGTCAGAAGGGACCTTAAAGATCATCAGGTTCTAACCCCCCTGCCCTGGGCAGGGACACCTCCCACCACACCAGGTTGCTCCAAGCCCCCTCCAACCTGGGCTTGAACCCCTCCAGGGATGGGGCAGCCACAGCTTCTCTGGGCAACCTGGGCCAGGCTCTCACCACCCTCACAGCAAAGAATTTCTTTCTGGAAGTACAAGAAATATGCCCCACAAGTCTTACAAGGTGGCAGAACAGTGGAAATTTGTGTGTGAGTTCTGCCTTAGAGTTCCCAGAACAACAACAAAAAGTTCTTAGCTTTGTCCCAAGGTGTGTCTCTTCCAGGGGGACACGGTGGCAACTTGAACTTGCCTTCCAGACAGCAAGAAACGGATTTGCTGTTGTGACCATAGGGCATTGGCAGAGTTAGCAGGGGAGTTTCTGAGCAATAACAGCCCCTGCCACTTCAGCACCATCTCTCAGATGACCTGAGAGCCTTCACGGAGAAGGAGAAAGAACATCCCAACTCCCAGCACCTTCATGAGAACGTTGCATTTAGCTTCATTTTATCGGTGGGGAAACTGAAGCCTGAAGAGGCTGAGATGAAGAACACAAGTGCTGTACTCACACTGGGGTTCTGCAGCTACTGGGTCTCACTATGCATGAATACAGACTAGTTCAGGTGACATCTGTGCACCAAGTGATTAGGCTGAGATCTTACAGGTGTTATTTTCTGGCCTCCTTAGCTCTCACTTGATGGGTCCCCCTCTCCACAAAGTCCACCAATGGACCACTTGTGGGACAAGCTATTGCTTCACACCAGTAAAGGTGGAGGAAACGGCCTCTGTGGGGTTGAGCAGATCTGGAAATGGAATCTAAGCCCCAAACCTCAGTTTTCTCTTGACACTGCTTGACCATGGTCCTTGTTTCTTGCTGATTTGTTCTCCAGAAATGCAGACTCTGGGAGCCATCTTTGCTTCGTGCTCTAATGGAGGCAGATATACATCCCCATCAAACCCTCTCATTTAGGCTTTCAGGCTTAGGCTCTTATTCTTAATGCTCCTGATTGCTCAAGATGACAGGGGAAAAATCACTTTCTATTATCACCTAATGAACCAAAGAAAATGCTTGGAAGAGGCTGTGGGAGACACAGGCATTCTCTGTGAAAGGGTATGAGAGGATTCTGGATGGAGGTCGGGTGAGAAGGCCGTACAGAAGAAGCTCTCAGGCTCCTAGAAAACCTTCTCGCGTGGCACACCTAGAACTGCACTGAGCTCTCTGCAAAGCCTGAGAACTACTTCAGGCTTCCTTGGACTCCAGCTTCTTTGTAATTTGGCTTCATGGGACTGATTTCACTTTTTACAGGGGAGTGGGTATTTTTTCCTCAAAGTCTTCTTTCTTTTTTACAGCCATAAGGGTTACTATTCTTCCTCCATCTCCATTCCTCATGGCAACTTCACCTCCAAGTGTAGAGAGAGCTTGGCCACAGCCTTCTCCAAAGTGTCCATGTTCCCTCCAGGAAGGGTCACAGGAGAGCAGGACAAGAATGGCCTCCATCCTCCAGGAACAAATCCTTCTGTGGTCCTTCTCCACTTCTCAGATCTCTGGGGTTTGGATGCACACTCAGATCTCCTAACAGCACCTTGCATTACCATCCAGTCTGCCCCTCTTCAATCGCTGTAAAAAAACCTTTCCTAACCCAGAGAACTTTTATTTACCTCTTATTTTGAAGGAAAACTGACTTGCCATGGGGTTTGCCCACCCCATGTCAGCTCCATTGCTTTTTTACCTCTAAAGAAATCTGGACCTACTCTTAAGTGAAGCGAATATGCCCAGTCTTCATTCCAGAAGGGCAGCATCTACTCAGCTGTGTTTTAGTCCTGGAAAAAAACAGGCACGTGATGCCAGTCACTGGAAGAGTAATGCCTCATGATGGTGGCTCAGTCTGAGGTGCATGGCTTGGACCAGGCAGGGTTTCCCACACACACATAAAATGTTCTGGCAGAACTCAGTGAAGTTTGGGGGGATTCAGGAGACAGAGATTCAGGCTGATCTCATCGGTCTCTTACGAGCACTAGAAGTTACTAACAAGTCCTCCCACCCCACTGTAATAAAGAGCAAGAGCTCTGTCTGGATGTCTGAGTTCGACAGCAGGAGTTGTTCAGCTCCAGTCTCTGTAGAGTGGAGCTTTCAGGATTAGTGTAAACAGATTCACCTCTGGAGAGCAGACCAAGGAGAGGTAAGCAAATCCACGCACACGTGGTTAGAGAGAACTGGGTAGCTTTGCAAATTCCACACCGGAACTGGAACACGTTTTCAAGACTGGGGGCAGGAATCACCATGTCTTTCTGGTGTGTGTTTTCACGGCACCAAGCAAAGCAGAACAAGAATACTCACACAGGCACTGCCACAGTAAACATAGCAAATAGTGATCATTTTCCAACATTTAGTTCCCCACCTCTGGAATACGTCACGTTGGATTGAAACAAAACCTGGATCTTTTATTTCTCTCAGGTTGACTGTGTCAACAACTGCAGAGAGCTGGGCTGTAAAGCATTTTACAGGAAGAGCTACTGCTTCAAGCATAGGTCTGAAAGTTAAGAGATAAGGGTTTTCCTTCTTATTCTATCCCCAGTTTCATGGACAAATTACTTATCCTGGATATACCGCCATTATCCCACCTATAAAAGGAGAGGAAACTTCCTAAATGTAATTTATTATTTATATGTGTGACACTAAACCTCTGAGATCAAAGGTCCTTTGTGCTAAGTGTTTTTAAAAACTCATTGCAGATGCAGGCCCTGCCCCTTTACAGGAAAGACAGGTTGAGGCTGGGAGGAGAGAGACACCCAGGTACATGTAAAATGGCCAGCCTGCGTTCCCAAACTAATCCAGAGCTTCTGCCTTCACAGGATTCCTGCACAGATGCCACATGTGCCATCTCTGGCACCACTGTCCCTAAAGGAACAGATACAGCATTGTGTCAGCACAGCTGCATCTACAGCACTGGCCTTGCCAGCCTCGGCGTAGCAGGTCTGTAGCCTGAGTTTCTCGTAGTCCAAAACCACCTGTGCCAGCAAAGTTCTGTCCTCCACAACAGAAGAGCATAGATAATAAACCAGGTCTTTCAACAACTGCTGTGGTATCCACTGAATCATGTTGTTTCCCCCAAAGAACTGGGGTGACTCAAGTTTTACGACTCAAGTTAACAGCTCCTCTCCCCACTTCCCTGTGTTTCCACAGAATTACCCTGACACTATCCCACCAGTGATGGAAAGCAACAACTCTGGCCCTACCAAATCGATGAGGCTACCAAAAGCCAGGGAAGGAGACCCAGCAGCCACACCACCACCTCCCGAGCCAGTCACATTCATGCCTTGCCCACTCTCTTCCCCAGTCTTAGAGGACACCAAGGCTGTCTAAAAGCCAGGATTCACTGCTTTTTGCCTTTTATTCCTTGCCAGGTGTAGCCCAGCTCTATGCTCGCTGCCTGCGAACAGCCAGCCAGGCTGCTGGAGCCACCATCAGCGGGATGGGTATTGGAGGTAATAGTAGCCTCAGGCCAGACTGCTTCATTAGGAGAGATATTTTGACAGCCCAGCAGCAAGAGCAACAGAGGGGAGGGCACAGGTGGGTATTCAGGGGAGGAGGGTTGGGAAGGAGGACACTGGAAAGGGCTTTGCCTCTCAAAAAAAAAAAAAAAAAATTGCTTTCTCAGGAACCGCTGGGCTGTACCCTTTTTAATCCCACTGATATAGAACACTGGCTTTTACACCAATTTACCACAGTGAAAAAGGAGCACCATGGGACTCAGAGTTTCTTCTGTCTTTCTTTAAAGTAGGGTCATGGCAATATGAGCTTACACAACAAACCAGAGCTATAAATTGCATACATGCCCATTTAATGCAGACATTTTGTCTCCTTCCAAGAGAACAGCCTGGAACAGCCAACGGTGGTTTAAGGAACTCTCTTCACATCAAACTATTCTCACAAAATACCTCTTCCAAATCACCTTTCCTACAAGTTCCCTGTATAGCTATGTGACCAGTAAGTAGATCAGTACTCAAAAAAATAGAGGAACTAAATGTCTGTTGGAGAGAAGTGAAAGAATTTTTATCTGGGAGGCAAGGACTCTAATTCTAAACTAACTAAATAATGAATAACTTCCCATGCAGGGAACATTTTCTGTTCTCTCTCTGGTCACTTGGCCTGTAGCTCCAAGACCTTTGTCTGGTGCTACGGATGCTGCACAGCGAGCATCACCCCGTGTCTGCACCAGGAGCAACCGGTTTCCTTTGTCATGTGCTGTCAGAGGATACGGCACTGGGAAACCTATCAAATGACAGAAGGACTCATTCATCTCTCTTCCTTACTGGTTAAAGTTCAGGTACGTTGTGGTAACTTAGATCAGAATCAACCTTGAGATCTCTACAAGAAGTAGTTTAAATTAAAAGGGCACAATCCTATTGCCATTAAAACTAGTGGCAAACTTTTACTGACTTCACACTTCAATGTTCTAATTCCCCGTAACACAGCAAGAGATTGCCCTGCTCTGCAAAGGTTTTGGAAAACAACAAGTTTAGCTACACTCAAGTGATGCCTTCAGGATGTAAAAAAAGCACTTACAGAAATGACCAATGGAATAAGGCCTTAAGTATCAAAGCTGCTGTTGGAGTAACCAACCATTCTCTCCAAGCCTTTACTTCTAAGGCAAGAGCTGCTTTCTTTGCAGTTCCAGCCGTTGGACAGCTTCCCTGCGCTTCTCTCTGCATTAACTACAGGTCTTTGCACATATTACAATTAAAAATGCATCTTTCTCCCTTGTCTGTTCCTCTCTCCTCAGAGGTTATTTATTGTTAATTCATAACTGCTGTGAAAGACTTGAGATATCAGGGTTGTGATGCAGAAGAAAGCCTCCACCAGATTCTCTCTTTTTTTTTTCCCTAAAGCCTTTGTTTGTGCTACTCTGTTCTGCTCCATTGCTAAGAAAACCTCACCGTATCAAAAGATGGTGAAATGATGGTCATATTGTATTAATCTAAAGCTTGGCTGTGGCCCAACACTTGTAGATCACTCTTTGCTACTCCACTTCCCCAACTTCCTGCCTGTCTCCCCTCCTACAACCCTAGTAACAAAAAGATGCACTGAAAAACTGACTGTCCAAGAAGCTGGGTATGGCCGGAATCTATATTGCTGGGTTAAAACAATTTTAAAAATAGTGACCATTGAAAAATAGAGAACAGTAGGTGTGCCATCCCAACGTCAAACACTGCCATAAAGGAATCGATGAGCCATGAGTCTTTCCCCTAATCCACAAGTGTATACACACACGTGTGCACAGAGAGCACTTTTTTTAGCTTAGGCAGATGAACTTTTTTAGTTAATCCTTCAGAATTAATGTGTCAGAAGAGTCTAGTGTAATCAAGGTGTGACTGCTTTTAATACATGCTAGAAAGATCAAATTAAAGACTAGGTAGAACCTGCCTCGACCAATTTAGGAGGTGCTGAAGTCCACACTCCCCTGAGCTGGCTTACAGCTTTCGAATGCGTTAATTAGAGCTAGCGTGTTCTGAAGTCTTTAAATCATTGGGCATCTCTGCGGACAGGTTTTGTATTGTTCTAGTTCTCCTCCTTCCTAGAAATGGATGTAGTGCTGACAATGCCCTAGTAATGACGGATTAGCATCCTTCACCTCTCCACTAGTGTGACTGACCCCACTAGAGAGCTGTGCCAATTCCACCAGGAACGTTCCTGAACAACTATTGTTCTGGCAATGTGAAACTTCAGGTATAGATAGGCCCTAGTCAGGGCTACACCTATACTGCAGCTTCAGATGTGACTGCAGCGAGGGTCCTTCTGCCATAACGTTATTAAATTAAGACTGGTACTCTGAGAAGACATCACACAGAGCTCCATCCACACAGACCTGTGTTTCTGTGGGGAATTCTCACTGAAGTTTGCGCTGCTGTGCTTTCACTGTGATTGTTTCACAGACTCTCTAGGTCAATGCCAGTACAGGAGGGCAGTCATAGCATCGGTGTCACTGTGACCGCAACGCTTGCGTGGTCTCTCCTACACGTACACTGTATTTGAACCAAACATACCCAAAGACATACCTACGGACAGTCACAGGCATCACCAGGCTCCAGTGAACTCACAGAGACAAAAGCAGATAACCAACGTTGTACTCACTCCTCACTTCCGCCTCCATCGCTGCGAAGAAACGCTGGGTCAGGACCACGCGAAGACTTGTCTTGTTTGGGTTTGTTTTTCTTTTCTTTTAAATCTTACATTCCTAGAAAAAGAGATGCAATTCAAGTAAACTTGTTGCCATGACTACACTGCAACAGAGTGCTTTAATCAAACAAAAACTTAGATAAGCTGTAAGAAAAGAATAACAACAACAAAACAAAGGGAATTAAAAAATATGTAAACAGACATTTACACATTTGAATTTTCTCATGCTGATTTGAGTTCCTTGGAAAAAGAGTAACTTCTCTGCTCCTTGTGTTTCTTCATAGGGAACGCAGCATTCTGGTGGACAGAGAAGTGCCTGCTGCAACTAGTTAGTGCTGAGTTTTATTTGTTTGTCAGACTTCCAAACTTAAACTTTTCTACATGTGGAGTCAGGCATTGCAACTTCTATTTCTGCCTATTTCGGCCACACTAGTGACTCCAAACTCAGGTTCTTCACTCATAAAACAGACACAAAGCATCTCTGTAAAGCAGAGTTGAGAAGCACAACTCTTCAGGCGCTCACACCGCTCATTCATTCCTGTCTCATACTATGTATTTCTAGATCTCAGTTTTTCTCAAGTTCAGTAACTCAATCACTGAGCAAAACCAAGTAATTGTGAGCCGTAACACACCACTCGTGGCAAATGTAGAAATGTCAGAGCAAGCAGTTTACAACTCATTTTGATGCCTGATGCCTAAAATTGTTCATCTAAGCTCTGTGGCAAATACTTACAAATAACTATTTTGTTCACAGCGGGAGAAAAGGATTCTGTTAGTCACACATCTTCCCTGCCTTAGCCAAAACTAATCTGCACCCAGAGATGGCCCGGACTATTTTCACTCACTCTTCACACTCAAAAGGCACGCGTGCAAATAGATACCTTGTCAGCACACATCTGAGAAACCACTCTGTACACGGTCACAAAGTGTAAAGTTTTGCTCCAGGAGGAAAGGATAAAAAGGCATTTTGAACATTGTTGGCAAAAGCTATTCCTTTCATCTGTTGTCTGTAGCACAGAGGTAGCAAGAGCTGCGGATGAAATGATGGGAACAGGTAGCGTCCTGTAGCAACTGAGACACAGGGTGGTGGTGACAGCCTGGCACCAAGGGTCACCCACTGTCAGGCACGAGACACACCGAGGTGCACGTGCATTCAGAAAATAGATTCTGGGTAAACAAGAGAGCTAATTTTTCTTCGTTTTGTGCCCTGAGAAGGACAGGAAGAGCTAAAATATCAAACCTGAGGCTCTGTGTGTATCAATTGGTGAGAGACAGGCTGCTGAAATACTAGTTTGGCTTTATGGGAGCAGTCATCAGAACGTCACTCGCTAACGTTTCAGCCATATGGTAACTCGCATCCCATCCTCAGCAGACTCACAGATGTGCCAACAGCTGGAGGGGCAAAAAGCTGGGTTCCAACACACATTTGATTTTTCACTACCCGGCAAAGACTTAGGAGGAAGTTGGGGCCAATTACTGAGGATGAGTAGTGGAGGAAAGAGAACTTTTAAGTTCCTGTCTTCCCTTTTAAGTACATCAAGCGTGCAGAGATGTCTCACACGTGCTTTGCACCCAGAAGCACTGCTAGCATTAGCCATAAACCACTGCATATAGGTTAAGGCTGCACTGACCCTAAAATAAAAAAGCCTAATCCATTGTAAATATCCAGAAGTCTATTACCACCCAACTGCCTGCTCCTTTCCTTCAGTGGTTCAGGAGTCTGTCTCTGCAGAACGGTCTCTAATCACATTACAGCAAAACACTGATTAGGATGCACATGGGAACATCATAGGAAACAAACCTAAAATTGTCTTGACAAAGCAACTGAATGCACTTATAGGGATGGTATTGCTTTTAATTAGCCTTAATTTCCAAAGAATTATTACTCGTTCAAAAAAAAATCTTTATGGATCCATAAATTATTGAGTGCAAGAGTCTCCCCCTCTTTCCTGCTAAGACCCGAGACAGCAGAGCTGGGATAACTCCCCAGGGAATCTGCTGTATCTGACTCCAAGAATGCTCATTGTTCCAGTATACTTGGTATTTTTGTTATAACTACAAAGACTGTATCAGTTCTCACTGAGTGAATATGGAAATCATGTCCCAGTCTGGATTAACCTTCAGACCACCACAAACACCTTGTGCTTCTGAGAAGCATCTGTGTTTGTACTCACGTGCACATAAACACACACACTCATTGCCCATCTACACCTAGAATATTTTATACCTCATTCCAATCAGATTTGCAGTTTGCTTCTTGAAATACAGTAACGCAAACTAAGCCATTCATTTCTTTCTTTATCAAAGGAATATGTCTATTAATGTCAAGCTTCAGAAGTCTAGGACACGGTGGAAACATTATTCAAGGCTGAGCCTCCCATTCTTTCTCCCCTCCTCCCTTAGTTTCCTGGTCCCTTTATCTCTGGAGGCAAACACAACGTTTCACAAAGACACTCTCTCCCCTCCATGCTCTTGTTCTACCTCATGAGTACGTAGGGATGACGGGTCCCAGTCTCCTCTCCACCAGCGGTCCTGGAAGGGGACACAGCTCCATGCAGGGCTCATAGTCAACAGCCAAGGAGGATCAACAAGAGAGCAAGAGCCTGGGTGAATGTTGCTTTTTCTTGCACCTGGAGCTATGAGCCCTCACGAGAAGTGTGTGACTGGGTGTTTAATTCCTAAGGAGACCATCAAGAGGTTGGTTGCTACAGGGAGTCGCTGGCACAGCCCATCTGCCTATGGCATCTAGGCACTGTTACCTTATTGCTGATTATAGCTGATTATGGAAAACATTTCCTTAGAAAACTGCTGGCCCTTCAGTAACACTAATGCCCTCTTTGTGACATTCCCTGGGTCTGTTACATGAACCAGGGTTTGCCTGCACTGAGAAATTTACCACTAAAATTATAGAGCCATTTCATACTGCATAACTCCCACTTGGGAAGCTTGTCTGAGAGAGGTGCTTTTCTGATCTTATTTGTATTACTCAACTGGGGAAAGGCATTATTATTTGAAATAATAATAGAGATCATACCATTATACCTACAGTTCTTTAACTGCAGTGATACTTTTGTAACTTCAAGCAAACAAACCATCTTTGTCAGTCCCTACCATTCTCCCTTCTGCAAGTACTGTGTCACAGGAGAAATTCTTCTGGAAATACTAAAGAAACCCGCAGTGCAATGAGAGTTTGTCGTCACACCAAGCGTTTTGGGAGTGGATTTGTCTCCTCATGGAACAGCCAGGAAGCATGACTCTTCCTCCCCAGCTGATTTCTGCTAATACCTTAATCTGTAGCACATTAATGAGCAACTTATTGTAAAAATTACATCTTTACATTTCAAGTTGTTTTGCTTAGGTTGGATGTACTGCTCATGAGAAGATCTAGCTGCCAAAGTCGGGCTTTCAACATGCATATTTGCAATGACAAATTCAAAATTCCTTTTCTATTGATGTTCTTGGAGCTGTCTTCAGCCTTGCTGCTGCAGTAGCTACCACTAAATGCCACTAAATCAGTAAATCCATTTATTGGAATAGTCATACAGGACTGCAGCGATGAGACACAAATTTAATCCAATTCAAACCTCTCCTCAGCAGGAGGAAATAAACATTCAGCTCTGTTCTGCATGAAACTTGAGTAAAAAAGGGTGGAACCTTAAGGATGTACATGGGAAAGAAAAGGCCATTCAAGTGACAAATGAACACCAGCAATAACTCAACAAGAACAAGAAGGTGAATGGTGGCCCAAGCACCGCACCGAGAACACCTCTGGGATTGTCCCAGTCCCTCGATTCAAGATCCATCTTTCCATCAGCCCCCTAAAACGCTCGACAGTAACATCTGGAACCCCCATCCAATTATAAGATGAAATGCAGGAGGATCAAAGAGAGTTTCCCAGCTCTTATGAGAACAAGCTGGAGCGTGGGATAATTAGCAGCTTCTGACTGCTGCTAACCACCTCTCACTCGTTAGCATTTTCCCCCGGCCTTCCCACCTGCCTGTGCAGTCCCCTGTGCCTCCAGAGCACCAAGTTCCCCTCCACGTGTGTCTCTTTTAACCTGCCTGTAACAACAGTTGTCCTGACACATCCTGGAAGTTTATAGCTGACTCTTTTTTCCTCTCCCCATTAACCAGAGGTGAAGCCTTTTGGGATATATTTTCACTGCTTGGGAGTGGGGTGAAGGCAACAGATGGGGGCAAAATAAAACAACAAAAGGGGTTCAGGAGCTCTGGGGATCCTGATGCATCTGCAGACAAGCAGGCAATACCAGGAGATAAATACAGCTAAATAATAACAAAATAATATTTACTTGGTTTGTTGAATTCCCCTGTGTCCAAGGAGCTCTGGTCAGGACGAGAGAGGTGTAACTCACTGTGAGACACAAACATTTGCTCACCGGTTCCTGCTTTTTTTTTTTTGAACTGGGTAATCCATTGCAAGCCACGCAGAGGTTTCAAGTCTGAAAGGCACCTGAACAATGGGAAGGAGCCAAGCTGTCAGGAGCAAGATTGAATTGTGAGTTGCTTGCCCTTGCTAAAGAAATGTGGGCTGCACGTCTGTCACTTGTGGGGACCTGAGAGCTGCCATCCCTGGAACTGGACTGGGTTTAAGTGCCTGCTCTTTTCAGAGAGAACAGCCGCCGGCAATTCTCCTCTGGCCAAGGCACAGAGCAGTACTGAAGGTAGAGAAGGTAAAGAATCCCCATCACAAACAGAAGCGAGACTATTTTCCCCAAAAGACAGAGGCATTTCCTTCTGACAAGTCAACCAGCAAATGAGGCCCTTCCCCGATGCCATGGCGTTCCTGTCACATCGCTCAGAGGGGCTCATGTCACAATCCCAGAGACAAAACCCGTGGAGGGACTGGAGTCACACTCTCTACTGATGAGGGGAACAAAGTGATTGGGCACACGAGAAACCTGCTGTAAAGAGACAAACAGGCTGAAATAAGGGTGACATGTTAATGAAGATATGGAAAGCACCACAGATGATCCGAAGATTAAAGGTATCCGAGGAACCTAACTCAGCCAGTAAGAGCAGGTAAGGCCAGCCTAGGGATTGCATTCAATTTGATCTTAAAATCCAACTTTACATACAGTGACTCAACAAAAATATAATAAATGTGTATCTCGTAACAGTTTTGTTACGTGAATTTTGAGTAATTCCACACCAGGAACAGTACACTGGGTGGCTGCCAGAGCGACACAGCTCTGACCCCATTCTCCAGTCCAGGTTGTCCACTGCTTGAGCACACACACCAGAGCTCTTCAAAGCCTACCCCGGGCAAACTGAACTCTCTCCCTTCTATCATTTGACCTGCAGGTGTGACCGAGCACTAAGGTGAGCTACAGCCCCATCCTTTGGCCTTGGAGAGCAGCTCTGCCCAGCTCCAGAGCCCCACAGTTCAGTGCTCACCAAGTGGAAGCTCTGATCACCATGTGAAGGCACAGGCTGTAGCCACCAAGAAGTCTGCAAAACCAAATTTTCCCCCTTGCTTGACAGGCTCAGGAGTAAGGAGGGGATAGCCCAAAGAAGCTTATCAGGAGTTTCAGACAACTGATCAACAGCAGCGGAGGCTGGGCTGCTCTAACGCTGTCTCTAGCTCCACCAAATCAAATGACGATTAGAAATACATCAGATTCTTTTTCCTCTAACTCAGCTCCAGACTGTTTTTTAACAACCACCCTTCTTCCAGCCCTCAGAAAAGCTTTTTTCCCGCCGCCTCTCCCTCTCCAAGCCCTCTCCCGCCGGTGCCGCGATGGGCAGAGGGATGAGGGCACGGCGGGGCTCCGGCAGCCGAGCAGCTCTCCCGCCGGCCCGTCGCTGCTCGGGAACCCCCCGGTGGGTCCCCCGCCGCCGCCGCGGGTTGCTGGCAGCAGCCCCGGAGCCGCAGCGCTGCCGCCGGGGAGAGAGGTAATAAATAACCCGGGGAGCGAGGCGCGGAGCCCGGCGGGCGGCGCAGACTCTGACCTG
>JAHREE010000205.1:338504-350635 GCA_033628505.1 Tringa tobata
CTCCTGAACACCAGATCACAACGGAAAAAGCAAAGGTAGGGGCGTCCGAGGAGAATCACAGTCACCTCAAAGGAAACAGCAACTTTTTCTTAAGGAAAGGCCATGGGTTCCTTATTCCCATGGTCTTGCATCTCCCCTCTTTTTTCTCTGTTACCTGCTGCAGCCTTGACTGCCATTTCCAAAGGAGCTCAAGGACTGTCCCGGCTTTAAATTTTAATGTGGATGAAGCAGTAAGGCCTCGACCATAAAAAATTGAAGTTTATACATTTCAAAAATACACATATTTTTCTCAGTGAAGAAAGAAGGTCTGAGGGAGTGGAAAGCGCATGTCCCTGGGCTCCCCAGATACTTCGTTCTCAAAGTCTCGTTCTGAGACAGCTCCAGTCTCCTTTACATTTCTTTGAAGATTCTGCCTTTACCCTGCAGAGCAGGTTCCTTCTCTCAGTTTTCTGGTTTGGGGAGCTAAGTTATTCTGCTACCAAAGAGAGAAGAGGAGAAAACTTCCAAGGTTCTGGAAACATGGCACTTCCCTTCTTTAGGACTTTGAATAAAGCAGCACAACCGACAAAACAAGGAATCTTTTTGCTCAAAACCAAGTGAGAGGCTAAGGATCCTTCAGGTGGACACTGGAGCATTACTGGCAACTTAGAAAGCATTAATCACTTGATGACTGTTATTTACTCAAGTGTAATGCTGCCTCTTAAAATGTTTTGCGCTGGGGACATGTCCCTAAATTGTGGCTAATTTCATGAGTAGCACTGAGTGAAGCTGCCCTTGTAAAACAGTCCAGGAAAATTCCTCCCAAGCAGGGCAAAGATCAGCCTGCTTTAAGGGAAATCATTAAATGAATCTGTTTTAATAGGCAAGCTAAAAATCAAGATCTAGAAGAATAAGCAGGAGAAGGGAGGGACATTGTTCCTTGCTGCCAGCAACAAGCCACTCCTATTGATGCTGGTGGCAGTTATCCACACTCCACAGCAAAGGAACTGGGGACCATAACCTTGGATAAAAGCTTGACTTGCAGACTTGGTTCAACTAAATCCAAATCCTTTCCTGTAAGCCAAGAAATAAGGTTCATTATAGCTGAGAAGAGATGTTGGAGTCACTGCTTGGGGAGAAAGCCATGTTTCTTCCCCTGTACAGGGATGCCTGTCTTTGCTATGTGATGCCTTCTGTAAGCTCTTTCGGGGGCAGGGGTATAAATCATAATAAAGCCATGGCATGGCATATAAATCATAATAAAGAATAATGATATGTAATAAGGATGAATAATATTAAGAGGAGATCTGTGTGAGCGAGAGCCTGCACACACACATACGCCCAACTGTATAAACAAATACAGATAGAAAAGGTGGTTGTTACTGTTTTCCAAAGTGAACATTTTTTTCCTCAGTGGATATTTTGCTGTCAACACATAGACCCCAGCCTCCTTTCCTCATCTTCTTTCCCTGCTTTCCCTGCCCTACTGCACATGGGAGGCCAGTGAATTAACGTGCAGGTATTATACTGCTCAGAGGGTCATGAACTGACCTTACAGTGGGAGTTTAGGAACACCCAGCTCCCCTCTCTGTCTGTACATGAAGCTTTCCCTCTGCTTTGGGTTGCATTATGTCACCTGAACAAATCAAGGAGCTTGTATTACGCTGACCACAACTGCCCCTTTCCAGGGATGCTTCCAAACAACAGGATGCCTCGAAGAGTGACAGATCCTAACCTGCCAGAGGGCTGCTTGGCTCTGTAGGGAAGATGTGGCTCCCTGAAGGCTAGAAGAAGCTGCAGGAGATTTTCTGTTACTTCACCCATTCTGAGCAGTTGTAATAAAGGGAACTCAAAAAGCTGCCGCCTGGATAGCTCTCAATATCCAACCTCATGCTGCTGAGGCAGGAGAACTGGAGAAGAGAAGCACAAATGGCGAGGAAAAAGACCTCAAGGAACATGTAGCAGTTCGTAGCAAGAAAACAGGAAAAAATCCTCAACGTTCAGCAGGATGCCCCATTCTTCACCTAAACCCAAAGAAAGTTTCGATGTAGGCAGGAGTCTCCTTTTCTGACCTGTCTGAAGCACCTGGCAGACTGTTGGAGCTGTTCAGAAAGTCACGAGAACAGACGATAGCACCAGGCATTTTAACATTTTAATATCATGCAGAGTTTGATGCACTTCCCAAATCCCAGGATTTATTAAGCGTGGCTCTGCTGCTTCCGCTTCTAGAGCAATAAAGCTCAAAGTGTCAAAGAAAGAGCTTCCTGGTTTTATCTCCTTTGTTTTGTGGGACCTTTTTGCCCTGAAGCTGAATTTAGGGGAAGCGACGCTGATGGGTCTATCATTTGACTTAGGCATTTGGGAGGGGTTTTTCTCTCCATTTTTTCATGCTGGCTTCACAAAAGTAACACGGCAAGACATCCTCTCAGACGAGGGGAATCCTTTGCCCCCACACCCTGCCCAGCCTCTGGCACTCCCAAGAACCATTGGTAATCTTTTTAACTGTATTTAAAATCAAAGGTGGGTAGAACTGGTTTGGTGAAAGTCTGTAAAAGTCTATAATTACAACAGTATGAATGAACCTTGTAAAAAGTGGCAGAAACCCGACACAAAGGAAAAGCTGGGAAGCCAGGCCCCCCACTAGAGGAAATCCCAACACAATGCTATAACCCACAGACATCTGCTAACACACCCCGAGAAGCAGATAAAACCAGCACCACGAGCGGTTCTCCACCTGGAAACATCCCTGTGAGCTTCTCTGCAACTGCAAATTCAGGCTCAGGAGTTGGGCAAGAGTAATCACAATTTTAAGATGAACTTAGTGCAAGTGAGAAGGAGTGGACTGGTCAAGGCCAGAGAACTCGGGGCCTCTCCTCAATTCTCAAAGTGAGCAAAATGGCAAACCTATCCCAACCGCTGTCCTGCCTTCAGGGTGTCACCACTCAGGTGCACGGCTCAGCCGTAGGGGACAGGGAAGCTGGGCTTCTGTCACCCAGGTCCTCAGCTCTCTAATGAGGCAGACAATAGAAGTGGAAGTCCTAATTTCAAATTCTGCTAATTGCAGAACTGGATGTGCGATCCGGTTTTACTCTATACAGATGCATTTGTCAATTTGCTGAGAAGGAGAGAAATAAATACGCGTCTGAGATCTCCAGCCTAAGGAGTAAATTTCCTCGTGCTTACAGAGCACAGCAATCTCACTTCTTTCCATGCCCTTCTCCCTTACAAGAAGATCTGGATTTCTCTCTCCTTACAAAAACTGATTAATCCTGTAAAAACTAATTAAACCTGTAGATTACCTGTATGTTGGGGTTTTTTTGGTCAACTGATTCTCCACAGGAGTTTGACCAGAAAACCTCAGGGATAACTAGATTGCTGGGGTAGATAACTACCTGGATAACTAATCTAGATAACTAGATTAACCTGATTAGCCGAAGGAAACAAGGTGGGGGGGTTGGTGTCACTTAATAGAGGTGGCGGAATTGGAGCTACCGGTCACATACAGCCAAAATTATGTGCTGGCTGAGTTAGCCAGTTCCATTTCAGGTACGATGACACAGACCTCCCAGTCACTGAGTATTAGCAACAGAAACAGTACAAGGGAAAGACTGCTTCACTGCTTAAACGTGTATTTAAAATGCTGATTGCCCACACTGAGATCCAAGAAAAAAAATGCATCATTGTTATTAACAATAATAGAAACAGAACCAGTTTTAATAGCACACAGGGTTTGATGCATTTCCCAAATACAGGGATTTATTAGTTTAAAGCCTGTGTATTTATTTTTCTCTCTCCCCAGTTCTGCCCCCACCCCTTCCAACCGTCTTGAATTTTTAATGCACACTGTTCCTAATGTCAGCCGTTTTTCTTGTAAAGGTTTTTTGACATAACTTTATATTGCAACATCCTTTTGTTGTTGCCATTCCCCATCCTTGTTAGAGACTCCACTCCCCTAATGAAGCTCGTCTCCTGCCAGGATAATAAAAGAAAATAGATACAGAGCTGAAATGAGCCAGTGAGAGGTGTGTGCGTGTGTGTGTGTGTGTGTCTGATTAGAAATAAGGGTGACACAAAATAAGCACCATAACAGCCTGTTCTCCAGGGACTCCCAAGGCTGTCCCCAAGATCCATAGTTTCTATATATGGCTCTGTGTGTGTGTGCGCGCGCGTGCACGTGCATGCACACATATGGATATATACACACACAGAGTTTGTATGGATCTAATTTTATACACACACACTGACAATGTGGAAGGACATCTTTGGAAGACGTGCACTGCAGGTGCCAGAAGTATGGGACATTCTGCCAAATTAAAAAAATAGGACTCAAAGTAGTGGCTTTCTAGCCCCTAAATTTTGGGGGTATTCTTTCAGTGTTTTAAGTAACAAGTAGCTGATTAAACCTCTTCAATAGCTTTCTAGTCATTGTCTCTCTTTTCTTCCCCCCCATCCCCATCCATCTTCATGAGTGTCTAATAAACGGGAAGGTGCCTTACTCCTGGTTGCCAGTCAAAAAACCAAACAGAACTATTTTCACAGCCCAGGAAATGACAAAGATCTCTGCTATCCTGTGTCTAACACCCCCTTCTCCTTCCCAGCACTGACCTTCCAAAGCACAGACCTGTTGGTAGCATGAACATATGGGCATCTTTTGAGCAGTAACAGCCACTGCAGAAAACACACTGGAGCCTGTGCCGAAAAGAAGAGCCCCATCAACTCCTTATGCCTCTCAGCCTCAGGAACAGCCTCTTGGGCTCTTCCAGGGCAATTCATGGTCTCACTATAAACTGGGGAAAAAAATCCCCAAACCCTACAATCCTTCTTTCTCTCCTGTCCATTGAGAATAAGAAACTTAATGTTTCTATAACATTCCTCAGAATTCTAACTGCTTCTAACCAAGCCTCACAATTTCCCTGTGATGGAGGTGGACAGTGATTACACTTGTATTACAGGCTGATAAAGAAAAGAGATCTTAAATAAGGCTCCTGGGGACAGAGAATGAGGAAGTGGCAGAGTCAGGGAAAGACCCGAGGTGTCGTGACACCCAGGTCCTTTTCCTTCTGATACACAACCTCTTCTGCTCAATGTTAATGCATGCTACAGGCTATGCAAGACTTATGTGGCTGATGTCACTTATCAGAAGAAACCTCCAAACTACCCTGAGAAGCTCAATCATTACGGGTCAGTCTTAATTAGCTCAGAACTGTAAAATTTCTAAAAAAAGGAAAGAGATTTTATAAAGGCAATGAAACCCAAAGCACCTTAAAAAAAAAAAAAAAAAAAAAAGGTTCAACAGCCATTTCCATTTATCCTGTATTCTATATTCCTGCCCAGTGCAGAAGGCCAGCAATATTATTCTTCTGTTTCCACAGCGGTGCTTCAAACAAATGCTTTTCAGCGCTGACGGCGCGGAATGTGTACACTCTGCCTGCTGCTGTTAAGATGCAGAGAGCCAACCGCCTCCCCAGAGCTCCTGGGAATCAGGCTTGCGTTTTTCAGCTGAAAACTCCAGTTTTCTAGCCCAACGACTGCTGGGATGCAGCCATACTGTCAGTCCAGGGAAACTGCTAGGTCTGGTACATCAGAAATAACAGAACAAAGCAGTTTCAGCACACAGGATCCCACCTCTGCCTTCCAAAATGGTTTAGACGCTTCGCAGCACAAGTCTTACTTAGGTTGTCTATACCACCAGTGATGATGGGGCTGGCTATTGGTCCCTCTCCATCCCATAAAAGAAAGCATGTAGTGAAAAGCAGTGATTGGTGAGCTGTAGTTCCTCTATAAGAAAAGCCTCTTCAGAAGTTGTTTGCTCTTAGAAATTTTGAAAAGGGACCAGCAATGCAGGTGTATGTACCCTGAGCCCAAGCAGACTTACAGACTACTGGTCCTCTTGGATGCTGCAGAAAACCAGATACCTATGAGATAAATACACAGCAATGTCATCTTGGGGACTGGATTATCGCATGCTCCAACAGACACAAAGAGGACTGGGTCTCTAGTTGAAATAACAATGAGGAGAAGAATCTGTTTTGATTTGTTTCCAGTGGGATATCCAGCTTTTAAGCACATCACATTAAAATGAGGAGAACCTCTACATATTTGTGGCTTTTGACATCTGAAATATTTACAGCTCTCTGCAGCTCCACGCAGTTGTCTGTCGCAGTGCCACATACTTCACAACTCAAGAAAGCGCTGTCTATTTCTTCCTATCAGACCAATTCTAAAATTCAAAAACCAGAGTCTAGGCTTGGTTTACACACTAACTCTACGCTGAAAAGCTTAATTGAAATTTCAGGTGGAAATTAATCTAGTCACCTCTCGTTCCCTACTGGATTTTGATCTACTTCTCCACACTGTGACAATTTCTGGCATGGTATGTGATGTCTCTTTTAAAAGAAGGCCATAATTATGAAGTCTACAGGGAACTGTAGGTCAAGACAGAGACGCAGTGACATAGCTCTTACCAGACCAGAAAAACAGGAATGACTAGGACACACTGCAGGAACTGTGACAGATCAGTAAGGAAAATACTCACAGCATGCAAGATCTGGCTCTGTTTTGTCCTTTTCAAGCTGTATTTTCATAGCCATGGAAAACATCTGACTAATTTTTATAACTAGAACACCATTCTCTGTCCTCCTTCCAAAATTCTGGCTGGAAATCCCAGAAGTAGTCTCCAAACAGGAATACCTGCAAACTGATGGGGTAATCTAACTGGCAACTTTTTATCATCTGAACCCAGAAAAGCAGACGGGAGTAGAAGCAAAGGGCAGTTGAATTTAGGCATGCTTTTAAGGAAAAATAAAACTACTTGGATGTCTGTGCATATGTGAGAGCAAGTGTTAGAACCAACCACGTCACAATGCTCAAGAGCCAGTACTGACACGCAGCCCAGAGATAACCATGCACTGGGAATGATGAAGTGCTGTTATTTCAGTAAAAGGACAGGTCACAGTTCTATGAAGTGCAACCAGTTTTGACAGAGCAGAGTAGTCAGCCAGATCAATAGACTGCTTCGTGAAATGGGGAATCCAAGCTCCGGGATGGATGTGGCTCCTGGAGGAGAAGCATCCCAAAAAGGTTAAAGTTCTTGGCTGATTTTCTCCTTAATTTGCTAATACCAGACAGAGAACACAAGCTGTCACTCACATGCAGTGTGACACTGCAACTCAAAACATCTCTTTCTAGTTCCAAACCCAATACCAGCCCCTCATTCCTGCCCTGTAGTATCTGGAGTGCTATTTTGAATCCTAGCCCTCCCTCATGACCCAGAAGCTATGCCAACCCAAGGTGAAGCTGGGTGTAGGAATGGGGGTGGGATGTAGGAAGGGTCTGTGGTACCCTCAAATGAGGCCAAGAGCATGAGACTGGCACATTCTTTTTCTCTCATCACCTAAGGCAGCAATGCAGGCCCTCAATCTTGCTCACTGAATCAGTTCCCCGTGCATTTGAGACAGACAAAGTCTTCTAACTTAAAAAAAAGGAGCCTGGTGAGTGATGGAAAAAAGCTGCTGTCTGAGCAGATTTCACCCCTCTCCATGCTATGGCATCTCCTCGCGGGCACACACAACACACACTCACACACAATGGTGCCAAAGTACAGGGGAGCTGTCACAAGTGGACAGCAGGGGTGGTCTTGGTGCTGTGAGCAATGAAGAGATTAGACAAGAGGGCACTGAGATGATGGGTGTAGACATGAAAGAACATGCGTGCATGGAAGATTGAGGGCTCCTTTGTGCATGGAAGAATGGTGGAGATATTACGAGATGTTAACGTATCTGCCAAAAATAGCCTGAAAATTAATGTCTGATCATACTCCTTTTTTTTGCACAAAACCAGGGGCAACTGTTCTCAAAGATGGCAGGACTCTAGATCTGCATTCTTTGGAATAATGGAAATATTAAAACCTTAGTACAGACTCAGTTCATCAATTTTCTTCCTCTGTTGACTTTGAACAGGAATCTTAAAGTCATATACTCTAAACTCTGGAGAATGGGACACCCCAAAAGGACATGAAAATTGTATGTGGGACCTATCTTAGGTCTAAAACACACACCTCCTCTTTGTAACGGAGCTGCACATTTGCTGTCTTTCTGGACAGCATCTAACATACAATCAACTAATGCTGAGAGTAAATCACAGCAACAATTGCCCATTGTGTCTTACACATAGCAAGGTGCATATGTCTATGTGCTCTTGAAAAGCTTTTTCAACACAGAAGTGAAAGACCTACTGAGACCTCCTCCAAATCAAAACCAATGTCTGTCCCAAGGCAAGTTCTGATCAAGGAGAAGAAAAAGAATCATGAAAACCACAATGACATTAAGACAAAACTATTGGTTTCACACAAACAGACTCCTGGGTGGCAGTATGAAGCCAAGAAAAGAAAGAATGGGTCTTTCATGGATAGATGGATCACAGAAGGGGAATATGCTACACAACCAGCAGTTCTGAAGGGAAGATGATATTTTCCCCTTTGGCTGTCCTGAATAGACAATGGGCCCAGCAGTGTTATGATCTAAGAAAGACAATGGACACAACAGCAGAGGCACAGCGGCACTGTCTGCACAGCAATTACTTAAATGGAGAGAATCCATACAAATTACATTTTTTTTTTTGGAGGGGGGAATTTGTTGTTGTTGTTTATTTTAATTGAATTCCACCAGGAGGGCAAGAAGCAGCTCTGCTGAAAATACCCCATTCACAGAGATGCTAAAGGACACCCAGCAGGTTCACAGCCGCTGCATAACACACCCCAACCATCTACAGTTTTAATGCTTAGGAGGTTCAGGCTGTGCTGTATTAATATGCAAAGTGTGCCTGCCTTCCCAATTAAACGGAAAATGCTATGATTAAAGGCAGTCAGAAGATATTAGATGGATAGTGCTGAACTACGGGCTTTATTTCCTACACACAGAAGCCCCACAGGAGTGCTGATGGAGTACATGCCGGGGAGATCACCAAAGGCGAAACAGAGCTGGGAAAGGGAAAATGCTTGAATACATAGAAGGGGGAGAAAATGAGGAAACTGTTTACAGGAGGGTTGAATTAACACAGTACCTCATCCTGGTCTCTCAGACCTGCTGGGCCATGCGTATCTGGAGGGAAACCAAGCGCCACTGCTCACAGAAGCCAAATTCTGGCACATCATTTTGAGGGAAGAAGGCCTCAGAAGCCGAGTAAATCACAGCATAAGGCTCAAGAGAGCTTCACAAATCATAGCTACACAGAGGGGACAGGCCTTTCCTATGCCCCCTCTTTCCTTGTTAGCACCAGCGTGTTCTCCTCTACCACCTCTCTGGGATGGGAGAAGAAAACAGTGGAGAAGAGTACAGCATGCTGGATAATTTACAATTAAACCCATGAAGACGACAAGATAAAACAGGAAACATTAATAACTGATTGGAGAGTTCACTCTAAATCACCCGCGTGGCTTTAACCCTCCTGGCTCTGCTCTGCAGCTCAGCCCCAGGCCACGGAGCCAGTTCCCCCCACTTACTCTTCCTTCCTGTCTCTGAACACCGCTGCACCCTGTCACCCACGTACTCCGTGCCCGTGTTTCATGACTTGTGTTTAATTAAAAGAGATGGCAAAGTCAGGTATATTTATGGGGACTTCTAATCCTCACACTTACATTTTCAGTTGCTATGGGTTTCCTTCCAGAGTTCGCTCTTTCTCCCCCACCCCCACCATGTAACGTGCACCAGAGTAAAGTCTAATAAATTCTGCTGCGTAATTGGCTGTATATTTTAGGAGTCCATCTATCCCAGTGCTGTGAAAACAGAGGCCTTCAAAAAATTACTGTAGGGACAGAAAACCCTGGGGGAAGGAGTCCGAAGTGCTTTATTTCCGAAAATGACTGCTGCTAAATTGTTAAAGGTAGGAGGCTGGAGAGCTGAGCGGAACAAAGCCAGAGCCGGTGGCAGCTGCGATGTCACAGGACGGCACTTCAAGGGAAGCAGTCACCAAAAGTTGCACCTTTGTCCAAAACCAGTTTGCTCTCCTGCTTTGCCTGACCGAGAGCAAGAGAACCACCACAGGGGCTGAGCAGAGGGCACTGCTGCCTGCCCAGTGCGCAGTTGAAGCGAGAACAGATGCCTGATGTGTATTAATGCAATTACTCCTCAGGTTCTAGTGATGTTCTCACCTGCTACCACTCTAAAGACACTGAAAAGCCCATGATGCTCTTTAAATGAGCCACTTCCACCACAGACTCCTAGAAAGGCTGGGAGAGCCTTTCTCCGCATTTTGAGAAATACAAAACTTCAGCTGCTCTTTGTCTTTTGGGAGGGATTCCTTTTAGAGCAACACTCCCCGAGTGAAGCCACACAGAGGAACGGACACACAACACTTCCAGACGGCCAGCTTAGCTCCAACGTGGGCTGGCAGAGCCACGCGTGATGATGGTGCACGTCACTGACTTACCCTTGTAACTGCAGAGCTGCTCCTGACAGGCAGGATACAAGGCACGCTGGAGTCAGCCATGTGCGAGGAAGCCCACGCTGCTGTCTCTTAGAACCCTTTTGGAGATAAAGAGAAAACACTGGTTCAGCACCCTGCAATAGTATGAAATACTTTTTTTTTTTTTCCCTTCATGTGCATTATCTATGGACTAACGTATACAACTTGGGAATGTTAAAAAGGTGACATTTATGTAAATGAGAGCACTAAGGATATATGAACATGGTGTGCTGTATTTGAGGAGGCAGCTCTACTCAAAATATTAGAAATACTGCCAGCAACTCCAGATCATGACAGGACTCTCTTCTATAATGACCTGTAAAGAGGAAACATGCATATACAAAACACTATCTGACCTGTTCTGCCAGCATTCAGGATGGCAATAGGAATTGTCCCTGTGCCATGACAGCACTCGCAGGTGGCCCTGCTGGACCACTCTTAACATGATCGGCACTTGGCAGGATTTACTGGTTGTAAATTTTCCTTCCCACAAGGAAACCCTCCTGCACAAGTACCCACACCTGATACCAGCATAGCAAAGTTTGTCCTCATCTCCAAATTCCCACCAACCCACAGAAATTTCATATCCCCCATTCACTGCTGAATCCAAATACAACCCTGCAAAGCAGGAGGGAGGGAGACATTAGATTCCCCGAGTTCCCATTTAAGTAAAAGACAAAAGAGACAGAAGAGGAATTGTATGAAGTTGGTGCATACGTGCCTGCCCCAAAACCACAGAGAATTATGGACAAAACTGTATGCCTGAATCTCACTGCACAACCTCTTCTATTTTTTCTATCATTTCTCCATGATGTTAGCAGAAGCTAACACCCCTTAATTCACCGTTTTCCACATTCTAAGTTTATGTTCAATGTTAATGTTATTTAAACATCACCTTATTTTTTTTTCTTCTCTCTCCTGTGAATTTCGTGCTGGGTTTCTTATTTCCCCCCATTTTTTAAATAATAGTTTATTACAAAAAGCTGACCGTACCTCTACTCTGTCTGCTGGAACAGCACTGACAAATAAAAAACCCACCTCACAGGAGACAGTTTTATTCTGTTGATCGGAAGTCTGCCAGCCCAATTTATGATTGGACATAAGATCTCCAAATCTGAATTTATGTGTTGTAGTATAACGACAGGTCAATGAGATTAAAAGTATGTTCATGAGAGAGCTGTAAGGCAATTTGAGTTTCATGGTTCTGTGGTGATTGGGCATTCAGTCTACGAAAACCTACGTTAATAAAACACTTGCAGTCCCCAGGAACAATCTGCACATTATTCATTATTGCAGCCCGGCTGCAGTCGCCTTCACCAACACCCCCTCACCATTAAAAAGAGAGAGAGAGAGGGAAAGCAACTCTCCCCCTCCTCCCTATTCAGATGAAGCCATCAGGGAGATAGTGCCATTGATAACAAATGGCCTGAATTAACAATAGAAACACTTTTCTTCCTTATCATATGGTTCACATCATCAAAACGGGGAGGGGGAACGAGAGGGGAGAGGAAAAGTCTGGGCCTCACACATGGGTCTCCCCCACCAACTGAAAAATGTATGGACTAAACACAGACCAGCAGGTTCTAATCACACACAGAGTAACTCCCTTGCCTTCAAGGAACCCTGTTTATTGAAGAAACACCATCCTACAAACCTTAACTGAGCCTTAGCCAGGTCACCCAGGCTTGTGC
>JAHREE010000205.1:359477-379601 GCA_033628505.1 Tringa tobata
AATTAGCGCGGCGGCCCCGGCCGCTGCCTCCCCCCGGGGCTCGGCGGGGCTGGGCACGCCCGCCGCCCCCGCGCTCCCCGGGCGGCCGGGGCCAGGCAGGCAGCGCGGCCGGCGCTCGGCGGGGAGCGGCGGGGCCGGGGGGGAACGGCGGGGGGAGGCTTAAAAGGGCGATAGCGCGGAAAGAAGAGAGGGTTGCGAAAAAGGACCGCGTCCCGCAGGAGCCCCGGGGTCTCGCAGGCAACGAGCGGCGGCTGCCGGAGAGGGGAGGGGGCTGGGGGTCGCCCGGAGAAGCCCCCCGCTCGCCCCAGCGGCGACTGAAGGTGGAATTGGTGAGCCCAGCCTCGGTGCTCAAGGCTGGGGAAGCGTGGCGAGGGCCCGGGAGAGAGCAAAGCCCCCGTACCCGACCCAAATGCGCTGGTGCCACACGGGTGGGCAACCCCACAAAAGAGCAAAAATAACCCGTGGGGGTTGGCCGTGCAAATAGAGCCAACACTGAGCCTGTTCACAGAGAACACAGCGCTGGGCTCTCCTCTTCTGTACACACAACCACAAAGCACCAACCTACAGGAATTCTCAGGGCAACAACCACAGAGCACAGTGTCACACGTGGTGGCCTCACCTTCAGGAGCCATCGAGATGTGTCTCTGGCACACAGCACAGGGTATAGAGGATGATCAAACCACACCAGCACGCAACAACGCACCATTACTAGCATCTCACACATCAATACTGGTGCTTTTCTGAACGTTTTGGCAATGAATTCTAGCAGGCTTCCACCCTGAGATGTTCACATTTCTGGTTTGACCCCTAGACACAGAGGTACCGGTGTTAGACACAGGAAAAGTCTTCTGAATTATCAAGTGCCACGCTCCAGCTGAGCAGGAGACAGTCTCCAAGCACTGGTGGTGTGGCAAAAGGGTGAAATCACAATCAGAGCCCCAACCCTTCAAGCCACATCTGCCAGAAGATTCTCCACACCTAGCGAGACCTTTCACGGAGAGAGGCTTTGGCACTAAGCTTACCCTTCCAAGATTCAATTTTCCCCCTGTTTATCCTACAGAAGGAGGTACTACTCAGCTCTAAGTCATACCCAGTCATCCCAGTCCTCGCTGCCACCCACCAGAAGCTTTACAACATCAGATACAACGCAAGGACACGAGGCTCAAGCTCCTGGTGACCTCTGCCCACGTCTCTCTTCTTTCAGCATCATGGACCACCATCAAGAGATAGTGTCCACTGTAGAAGAGATGGAACTGAGGAAATAAATACCCTATTGTCTTGTTCCCTCACAGAGAGATGCATTTGTTTCCTGGGAAAGTAAGGACGATGATGGAAGTTGTTTCCCCGATGCACGTTCCTTTTCCCCTCTGTCAGCATTTCCCTTAATCAGAAGATCTGATGCAATCCCACAAAAGCCAGCTCGTTTAAAACCAACATCAGGACTAGGAGTGTGTTTTAATCACCACCTTGTCTGACCTGACAGGTTTCGAAGCAGATGTCCTCCTTCTGGCTTCATTTTCAAACAGTTAAAAAATATTTTCCAATATAAGAAGAAGGGCTTTTTGTATTTCAACAAGACAGTTAAAAATCTCACTCATTTATCATCATGGTTCCACTTTCAATTTTGCCTTCCTGGAAATCATTTTGGGACGGGAAAGACAGATTGTATCTCACACCATGACATTTCAGTAAAATGCCATCACTTCTCATCACAAAATGATGGTGTTTTGCCCCATATCATCAAGTAATATATTGAAGAGATTATTTTTTTTTCCTCTCTTGAGTTTGCATTGCAGAAAAAATTAAGCAAAGCGATATCTGACTAGACTAACACCGACTCAAAAACGGGACAAAACTTACCATGGTTGTCAAAGTCCCCTTCTACTTGCTATTGCAAGGGTTGGGGACAGCAGTAGTGTCACAAGCAACGTTCAGCTCTGCACAGAGGGATGTGACCGTGATTAAAGGGGAGCCGTGTCCACTGAGCCACGGGAAGGCACCTGAGCTCATGGCTGGGCAACACAGAGGAACCAGACGGTGTGGAAGGAGCTGTTATGCCTGAAATATTTAACCTCCACTCTAAATATGCATCCTGGCTTCAGACGGCTCCAAGTCGCTACCTCAAGAAAGACTTTCTTTAGAATGAAGCTTATTTTCAAAATCAGATACTTTTTGAGGATAGAAGTGAGGTATTTGACATCTGATTTTCAGAGCTGTAGAGCCTTTTCCCAGGTTCCTGTTGACTTCTACTGGAGTTACAAAGGTGTCTGGAGAAGGACTTTGCAGGCTATACTTGTTTCCATGCCAACAACCACAAAAAAAAATAAAGGGTTATTTCAGATACAGAGTAGCTAATTTTCAAATGACAAAACTATCTGCCATTTAAATTATGTTTGCTTCTCCTAAACCGCTAAGGGGGGGGGCTAATCCTTATTGTGGACTAAATACCTGCAATATTTTATTATTAAAATTTCAAGTGGCTGGGAATTAGGGCAACGTGAGAAAAGGGCCTGTAGACGTGAGGCCGGCAAACTTTCCAGAAACCTGAGTGCATCCCAGTGTAAGAAACCTGTTGGCCAGGGACGTGATTCCCTGCCAAAAGAGATGAATGAAAAATGGCAATGAGGTAACTCTGGAGAATTGTAGTCCCTGGTGCGGGAGCAGAAGCCAGCAGGGAGCCAGAGTCCTGACAACGCAGATCTCGTTCTCCCAAATCTCTCAGTGACTTCAGTGAAAACTTTGCCTGAGGAGGGGTGGCAAATTTCCCACCTCATAATGAAACCCACCTGCCCAGTACAAAGAGCCACATTCATCAGATGGGAGCAGAGATTCCTCTCTGCAGCGATAACGTGCTGCTACCCTGCTCCTGGGGCAAGAAGCTGAGGAAGGCTGGAAAACAGCACTTCACCCAGTGGGGAGGATTCTGCTCCTCAGTCCATCCCACAACCTACCCAGAGGTGGCCCTAACACAGCAACGAAATATTCCCCAAAACTCCAACCTCTGCAGCCACGGCACATTGGCCCCAGGAACCCAACCCTTTTCCTTGCCAGAAACACTGCACTAGCTCAGAAACACTGACCACCAGAAGGTGGCAACTAGGTTCATCTCTTAATTCAGGTATAGCCTTCTAAAGTTTTTTTTAGCATACGAGTATCATATTTGGGAGAGAGAGAAAAATTTGCTTTTACCAGAAAGTTTCTATCAGTAAAACCCTTTAAAGGCCAGAGCTATAGCATCATAATACATGTTTTATTTTAGCATAGCTTGGAGAAGTTATATGGCTTCTGTTACGTTGGTAGAGCCAGCGGGGTAAAACCCTAAAGTAAACAGGGTTCATTTCTGATCTAAACTGGAAATTAATTGCCTTAGAGGTAGTTTTGTGGCCCCTCAGTAACTAACATGTAGGTGATAGGTACAAAACACAGAACTTGGGAAATCTCTGTTGAAGCCTTTGCATCATTTGTTCTTATTTCAGGCAAGAAAATCCTGAGAAACTGACTAATTTTTTTTAATTCCAGAAAAATGCTGGGATGCAGCTCCCACTGGGAGGAAAAAAGGCAGAGCTCAGAGCCCTCATGAGCAATTGCTCACTGAGAAACTCTGCCAGGAATTATAACTTGGGGTGGGGTGGTGGAGGGGAGAGCATGGAGCAGAAGAGGTCCAAGATGATGTGAGAAAATAATCTCTTTTTAAAAAAGAGAAATGGGAAGAAGAGAGTTGCTCCTTAGATGAGTTTTGAATGCCAAGTTTCAGCAATTTTCAGGGCCACAATATAAACCCTTGAAAAACGAGGTTTAAGGCTTCTTATCTGTGAGATGGACTGCCCCTTGTGCTCATAATTTTTACAGAATTGCAAATGCTTCTCACTCTCTTCTCCTAGAATTGGGGGGGGGACGGGACAAAAAGACGCTTAAGAAAAAGCTAAGTACCTCTCAGGGATGAGCAGGTCATTCTTGAGGCAGAAAGCCTGGAGAGCTCTCTGCAGACCCTAAAATAAAGTGACAGTGGTGGCCCCACAAATTTGTTCCTCGGGTTAGGGCTCTCACTGACCCTTCCCCATTCATCATACCAATTCAGTCACTCGTCATGAATGACACAGCACGACACCACATGAATTATCTCTGACCTTCAGGAGGAGCGGCCCCTCCAGATCAGGTTGGGGTCATGAGGAGGGCAGGAGGAAGAAGTTGGTCTGTTAGACCTGGGGATTAGCAGAATGCTTCAGCCTCCAGAGCAAAAGGTGACGTGTTCACTGCATGAACCTGCCCTCATGGCCCACGGAACAATCCTATAATCTCAGCCATCAAGCCCAGGAGTGGTGTGTGAGGCAACGGTGTCTCCAGGATCGTGAGAAGCCCACGTGAAAAGTGCTTTGGGTGACTCAACTATGGACACAGCAAAAATGCCTGTGCCCTGATCCAGGTTGATTGCACCACACAAGCCACAACCAGGAGGGGTGAATGGGAACTGGGCAATCCTGGTGTCTACTGCAAACTGGCGAGTCACAATGGCAAGGAGCGAACAGATTGTTGGTGTTTCTATTGGAAGCCCAAATTATTGGGTGTTTATAGTTTGTCTGAAAGTTGTGCTTTGCTTCTTGCAGAAGGATGGAAGATTTGTCCCCAGATCACATCACCGCTCCGAGGATCCCAGCATTCACCTCCTGCAGCAGACAGTGCCCGATACTCCACAGGGAGGTAAAGTCTCAGGACTCATCCTAGTTTTGCCCCATCCTGACATTCCTACATTCAAAATTTAGATGTTTTTTTGGTGCATTGAGTAACCAGCTCTTGCCTATACAATATTATAAATATAATCTAAATGTCCTTAGATACTTTTAGCCATAGGGAATGACTTAACACACTTTATTTTAAAGCATCTTTCCCATACAAAAACTGTATGATGAAATAAGTACAAATAAACCTGCTCTGTTCAGATGCTCCTTATCTCACTCAGTGCCCACAATTTTCAGCTTTATAGAAAAGTTTAATATTAAGTAAATGAACCATAGCACTGAATTCATTAATAACCTCAAATCTAGCAAACTCTTGTTTACAAACAGCTCCGCCCAGATGAGTGTACAAACCTCGTTTCAGCTAATCCCCAGGTACAGCTACCCAGAATGCAGGTCTGGTACCAGGATCAGGGCCTAATGATTTAATCCAGCTAAGAATTACTAACTACTGATGCTCAGGAATACAATGGGGCCATTCATGTGCACGAGCGTGGGGGGGACTGAGATTTAGCACTAAAATTGGGAGAGTGATTTTTTCTGTAATACCAATTAAAATTAAACAATCTAATAAATTCTTGATGCAGACAAGCAATAAACAAAGAGGGTTGGAGTCCTTTAACATAGTGAACTAATTGTGTATTTCATCTGCTCAACATTCATTCCTGGAAAATCCAAACTCAAAAGATAATGTTGCTGGATTTATGTCTTTTGGGGGGAGGGGGGGAATAGAGGAAGGGGGATATCTACTGTCCACCAAACCACCACCTCTTGCCAAGTTATTCTTTCATGTTTCTCCAAGACCATGGCATCAATAAGAACTGAAATGACACTGCTCTCATGTCGTTATCCATAGGGAGATTCCCTTGTCCACCAAGACTAGTGACAAACACCCAGAAAATTCCCTCCAGGATAATCAGACATGGCAGTTTTTACCCAGTATTTACCCAGAACATTTACTAAAGCAGTGTTTAAGGAAAGGCACGTTATTCTGCGTGGGACATATCTCCTGCTTCCCCCAAATCCAACAAACCTTAGAGTAACAGGGAAGTTCCAACTATTCCCATCATTCAGCTGCAGCCTGAGAGGGGGCAAGTGCTCCCCAGGATTTTAATTCCTACTCTACCTTCGTCCAGGCAGAAAATGGAAATGAAGGAACTGTTCAATCGCCTTGGCAGGTGATTCAGCTTTCTTTGCTGCATCCTGGCAATTAGTTTGCATTATTACAACCATAGGAAAAGCTCCAGTTGCAAGTCTCTGCTTACGTGGGGTGGGTAGGGAAGCTAAAGGAGGACTCAGCACTGGCAGCTGCTCCCCAAGGCACGGTGCCTGGGGCTAGACTCCATTCTAGTCTGGACTGGATTCCCACAGCTCCATACAGTGTGTAAATGGAGATTCAGAGATGGTGCCTCCTCCCTGCCCCCTGCACAGAGGCAGCAGAAAAAAAACCAACAGTTCCTTGCATCCATCTTCTTCCCTCTGCACCTGTACAGGGTTAAGCGTATTCTAACCCACTGTCTCATAATGCATTATTGCTGGGGCACGACCTTACAGCTGGGGTACCACCAGGCAGCTGCTGGCCTCGGAGAATGGCTACGCATCGATTCCCTGCAGAAGAAGGCAGGCTAGAGAGAAGGAAAAAAAACACCCAAAATAAAAAAAAAAACCTTTACAGGAAAGAGATGAGCATGTAGATTCCTCACCAGTAATTCCATTACAGATTATTAAATCTACTACCCCTAAATAAAGTCATTGGGGTTTTTTTCCCCTCCCCAGTCTACCCTTCCTTTGCCTGTTTCCTCTAGGCAGTCACCAGCATCAAGGGTCTTTATACATCATCTAAATCTATTTTCTTTTCAGCAAAGCAGATTCCCGAAAGCAAATCCCCAAGTTTATGTTCTGTTGGCTGTAAGCATTGGAGCAGGAACTGATCATATAGGAATCACGAAGAAAATTTGTATTTCTTGTATATAGTAATAAACATTCAACTAGATGCAGAATATGACAGGAGAGATTGTGAACTGGAGTTACTACTGCAAACAGGAGACTGGTGTTGTCAGATTAAATCTGTAATCCTTTAGCGTAGGAGAAGCCTCTGTCCTTTCCCTGATGGTGACATTGCCCATCACCTGGCACCCGTGTGCCCAGTGAAATAACACACACCAACTGAGGCATTCCCAAACGAATTTCATCTCCCACTCTCCTTCCCTCTGTCTCTTGAATTTACCACTGTTAGGTTTGCATTTTCTGCACCCGAATATGCAACAATAGTGCTTACGCAGATAGAAATCCCCTCTCACTTAAATAGGATTTTGTGAGTGCTTGCTCACAGCACCCTGTGGGTGTGTTACCACCCTCTGCCCTGCGTTCTGTTGTGGAAGACCAACTTTGGGTGGGTGAACATGAACACCATGCTCTGAAAATAAACCACTCAGTATGAGCTCTATTCTATTTCTTAACACTCAGCCACAGCCAAGAGCTTTCCACTACAACATCACCAACAGGTAATTCTGAGAACGGTTAGTTTCAGCTTTACCACCTGCCCCTCTGAGAACCAAACTTCAATTCACCAGGAGTTACCCCATATGTTGAGGGATATCGGATCAATTTAAGGTGTGATTTTGAGCAACTGAAAAATATTTACTGTTTTGAACTAGACATATTTTTCTTCAGTTTAATTTACATCAGTTTCAAATGAAACTGAAGGAGGAAGTTGGCACACATTCACCTTCCAAATGGACTTTGTCTAATTCATTTAATTACTGACCCAGTCACAAAGCCAGAACCATAGAACATGTGCACAACTTGGCCATTTCAGTGGAAAATCCAGTGGTTTAGCATAAACCACCAGTGAAAACCAGAGCATTTCTGCTGACTGACATAAAATGACAGCTTATCAGCTTCCCAAATCAAGATTTCTTCTCCTGAGTGACAGCAGCCAGACACATTACCTGTCTCCAGCCTCTGAGAATTCTACTGTAGCTGGGATCTTGTCTGGGGCTGTTGTTAAGACCCACAATCAAACTCTCCAATTTGTTGGCTATTCAGATTATTTCCCAACCCTTTTGCAGAAGTTCCGTAAACTTTACAGTTCGAGCCTGATCTTTTATTTGGGATACGCCTCATTTTATTGTCTTCTAATGCTTCTCCCACACTTCCTTTCTCAATGCTGTGTTTTCTGCAGGATTAAAACTCCAACACATATTTACAGGGGAAAAATAAAATAAAAATCAAACGGGTTCTTTCTCTCCAGCTATGCTCCTTCGGAACAGCAGAAAGATCTATCTTGAAGTTACCTAAAATAATGTGGTCAGTGTTATAATGTGGGTTTTTTCCCTCAGCTGCTATATTATGCTCAAAGAAAAACAGTAGACACTTTGTCTTTTTAACATTACAATAGGTATCAAAGGGATGCCCTGCAAAGGCACAATGATTCCTCTATTAGAATTTAGTCCACACAGTGAAAAGATTGAGTAGACCTGTCCTATGGATGTATCAAAAATAGCAGACCTGCTTCCAGGCACTGCTGAGGTTGCCATGATGCAACCTGCTTCTTCCACTCTTGAAGGCAGTTTTGAAGATACCTTGTGAGGCCACAGCAGCACTTTTGTGGAACTTCACAATATAAGGTGGGTTACTAAATTTGGAGAGAGAGCAAGTATAAAAATTGCAACCTTTAAACACACACCACATTATGTCAGGAAGAAGGCTTTCACTCAGAACAGCCAACACGTCTACTCCTGGCTAGACATGAGGAACAAGAAGTATCATGGAAATACCAGCTGCAGGATGATAAAAGAATCCCTTGCTAACAGGTCTATCACGAGTAATGCCAGCCTTGCCTCCTTTTGTACACACCATCCTCCCCACAAGAAACAATACAAGTGGAATATTCCCACGCTCGGCACAAAAGAAAGGAGAATGGAGCTGGGGATCCATAACTGGGCTTAAATGTCAAACTCATCAAGGACATAGCAAGGATACACCATCCCCATCATGCCTGTAAAGAAGGAGAGAGGCAATGCAGGAAGAGAGGAAGGGGACAGGGAAGCAAATAAATAAGGACAATGCACAATTTATGAAGACAAGAAGGTAGTAAGTGCTACTCACCCAGAGTGTAAATTGGTATTGATGTCACAACACAGCCCAGCCAAAAAATAATGATGATGATAATTTAGGGCTTGCACTATATCTCACTCAAGCCACAGTCCTATCCAACAGCAACTCTCACCCTGCCGCTTTCTTCCCCTTCTCTATTCATTGGTGTCCTCCTAAATCAAATACACTCGATGTTGATTTGATTATATTTCCTTATTTTATTTATCATCCATCGCTCACTCTTCTACTCTCCTCACAAGTTCTCAGTGGGCATCTCAGTCATTTGCTGGTACCTGGCAGTACTCAGAGGAACAAGCCTGTCTTTAGGCCACAAGAATTAGAATTCTCATGTTGGGAAGGATTCATGCATCCTTCCCAGCCCTCATCTGTCATCCTTTAATCTCGCCTGTTTTATGCTCCAGATCCTGGCTACCCAGTCCTGACTTCCCAGGTTTATAGCCCTGACTTACTTCCCTCCTGTAACATTTTACTGCTTGGTTATCGGCCCTTAGGGGCCTCATTTACACAAGTGCTGTTTTCGCTATAGTTAAGACTAATTCACTGGGTTACAGTTTGCCTTTACATCCTACATTCTGTTCAGTTCCCAGTCTCCTCTATCCTGCAAGGAGGGCAAAGGATTTTCTAATGGACAGGAGATACTTTATTTTTTTCACATTATGGGTATTAATCCCCTTTTGAGTGTTTCAAAGCCTGACTTAAATTCTCCCCCTCTGTGTGGCATGATTCTGCCTGCTTCTCTTTGATGCACGTATGCCCTCTGGGCCCTTCATAAGGTCTGTGGGACCTTGAGAAAGAGACTTCACCTGGGATCTGCTCTCCTCATCCAAGATGATGTTTTAGGGGAATGGCAGACCACAGTCCTGAGAAAGCCTTGGGAGCCAGATACGTCCCCTATTTGCACCTCTGGTCCAGATGACAGTATTCTGTTCCCAGAATGTATGTGTGTGTGGTTTTGCGTTTTTTTTTTAATTTTTAAATTTATTTTCATTTTCACATTAGGGAAGGAAATACTTTCCTTGTCATTCATGTTCATTTCGTCGCTAAAGCTTTATAGGGTTACTCTACGACCATTAGATTTCTGCCTTCCTAATGTACACACATATACAGATACAGGTAAGCAAACACACAGAGAGATAATATATACTGGTGTGAGTATATGGCTCATTTCAATAAATCTCCCTAAATAAGGCTCATTTTCCAGTGCTGTTTGCTTTCACAGTTCCAACTCCAGCTGGGTCTGCGATTTATTTTGTTTATGGACCAGTTTTCATATAAAAGCACAGCACAATCAACACCCTTCTCTACACTAAGTTAAAACCACAGAATTACCTTCAGAAAGACAGGGGGGGACAGTCAAAAGCCACCTGGTCAACCCATGTGTGGCCTCCAGCCTGTATCTAATATGCCTGAAAGAGAGAAGAAGGGTGGACTATGGAGAACAGGTAAGTGTGATCCAGGGAAGCTCTACAGTGTGGCCTGTCCATGGTTGCACACCCAACAAGACGTAACTGCCAAAGTAAATGAAAAAGAAACTCTAAATTTGAGTCATATTGAACCTCCCACACGCCAGGGTCAAGAGTCTGTTGAATTCTGTTTCAGTAAATTATTTAGCATCAGCTTAATTCCAAATAGCGTCATAACAATGTCAATTACATGAAAAATGAAACGTGAATTTGTAAATAATACTGTCTTTTGCTGTTCTCTGTGACTTTTACAGAGTCAAAAGCTTTTTGCTGTTCTCTGTTACTTTTACAGGATCAAAAGCTTATTGCCAACATTTATTAGATTTCCCAACCTATTGCAAGAGATAAATAGATATTATCCCTGGGGTTTTTTTATAGATAAACTGTGGCACAAAGAAATTAAATGAGCTGCCTAAGGTCATACAATGAACAGTTTAGGAACTGGATCACTGGACCCATTCTTTTCTTCTGATTTCTGTGTTTCTAAACGGAAAACCCTCCAGGGCTTTGGCACACACTTGCAAATGATTTTCCAAAACTACCAATACTGGCATAACTCCATTCCTATAGGAGCCAGTATGCTGCAAACAGAATCATACCAGCTTATTGCGTTAAATGGCAACAAAGCTAAAGTGGCACCAACTGCAGTTCAAAATCTCACCCAAATGCAGAATCAATAAATCTCCAGAGGAAGCGACGATAGTAAAAAACAAACCATCATCAAAAAAAAAAAACTAAACTAAAACCAGAAATGAAAACACAATCACAAGAATTTGAAGGTCGTAGAGGAGCAAGAGTTTGGTGTGTTATGGTATGGTTCTAATCTGTGATACAGGCTTCTAGCTACTATGGGATTGCACATAAATAATAATATCCTACAGGTGCGGGTTTTTTTTTTCTTTCTTAAATTGGCTTCTTTGGCAACAATGACCACAACCAGATCCTCATCCCACACGCCCTTCTTTTCTTTGAACCCCACGTGCATCGTCCACTCAGACAAAAAAAAGCATCCCTTTTTAATAAACATGGATGTACCTAAAGTGGTACCTTGCGGCAGGCACAGATATATATACTCTGTTCAAGTGAGCCTCAAGAAGTCTGTGATTATGTCAAGTTTTGTTCTTCATGGTTCTTCCTCTTTTTCCCAGTGCCCAGCTTCCCCCTTTCCACCCTCAGAGATGTGCTGGAATGTTTTCACTCAATGGCTGATGGAGTTGCTCCTCACGGAGGTGGGAGGAAGGAAAAACCTCACAGCTCAGTTGCTGCACGTCTGCTTCCTGACCTGACAGCCCCGGCACCACGGCCAGGAATCTGCTGCGAGAGATCAGGGTGTCAGGGCTGCAGGATCCCCCTCACACCCAGCTGCCAGCTGGTATAGGCAGTAAAGAAACAACACATTATAAATTCCTGCTAACCTCACTTGTTTCAAGCCACAGAAATCACATCTAATGTATTTAGCAGTTAAAAATGAAGGAATCTGGAACTTCACGCATGTTTCTATTCAGTGGGCAAAACTCCAGACTCCTCCATCAAAACCCTGCCGGGTGGTCCAGCAGCAGCTACCTGTGGGGTTTGGAGACAGAGATCCCAGCACCAAAGCAGGCTCACCCTGCATAACAGCACTTTGAGGAAGAACTGTGTCCTGCCATCCACCCCATCACTGGCGAGGGGCTGATGCAGACACACATACCACGTGTAGATGGAACCCCAGAAGGGCTATGTCCCCAGTCAGCACCCAAACCTGAATGTTTCCACAGGTTACCATTGAAAAAGTATAATATACATATAGAAATAACATTTCTATATGTACTAAATACTACATTGCTCATTGGACAACACTGCAGAGACTCTGATTGGTAAAACTGACTATCCCTCCCCGACTGAGCTCAGCTCACTGACTCCAACAGACCTATTTATATGAACAATAATTACTTCTCCGAATAAGGGATTAAATCTCCAGCTATTAGACTCTAAAGTAAAAGCCCAAATGACAGACACTAATCTCTTCAGGGTATAAAAGTAGTTTTTCGATGGTACATTAACTGGCTGCGTAGTTTTATCCAGAGTCTCCGGTCCACAATCAGAACGTGTACATCCTGTGCACTACCAGACCCCAAACCAACATCAGCAGCACTTCACCACTGGGCTTCCCTGTCACTGGCAGCATTCCCTAATTCCTTCCAATTCACATGGAGGAGAAGCAGGGAGTACAGCAGATTACTGAATGTGCAGTAGTAAACATCTAATATGCTTAATTTTCTAAAATATATATTCAGACATAGGGAAGAGTTGGTCAAGGTTTAAGGCAACCAGTAACTGTCTCCAGCATGAAGACTGTGGGCAGGTCTGGAGACCAGTGTTCTAAGGAGAGCATACACATTGGAGATGACATCTTAGGTGGTGTTCAGGGCTACAGATATACATGTGTGGACTTGGAGATGGTGAAAAAGCATTTCCTGCAAGCTTAGTAATCTTTTATGTCACCCCACTCATTTAGAGGGAAAAGGACCCAACATTCTAGCATTTCCATTTCCAAAGAGAGTCTGAATCTCCCGTGAGCAAGCGTTGCATACCTCACATCTGCTGCTGATCCCATCGAGCATCAGCGATGGAGAAGAGCTTTGCTCTGCAAGTTTCTTGTGCTGCAGGCAGGAGTCTTCACTCACTGTGTTCAGTGAACCTAGAATAATAAAGGCAAAACTTAAATAGAAAGTTCCACCTCGGAGGCAGATGCTGAAAAGCAGTTCCTAAAGGGGAAAATCGGCAAAGGTCCTCCCACATTTCCAGTATAATCCCACTTCCAGCTAGGGCGACAAGGCCTCAACTGGAATATCACAGCAAAATGAATGCTATGGGCTTCCTTCCTCTGCAAGATGTTAGAGGAGAGGACGAGTGGTGGCTGAAAGTCCAAAGGGGTGCAAAACACAGAGACCTCAGTGGGAAAACTGAAAGCAGCAATTGAAAATGGAAAGGGAGGGAGAACTGAACTCTAGGTCAGCATTGCTGGAGTAATTCTTCCAGCCACTGTTATGTGACCTCCCTAACAAACCACTTCAATAACGGGATGGGGATGAGGAAGCAAGTGAAACACCTTCAGTGTTTGTGTATAAACTTGATTTTGCTCAATAAGCATGAAGGCTTATTGAACAAAAATCCACTTCAGTCTTGAGTCCCAGCCAGTGCCCCTCTCCTCACCAAACCTAGTAAACCTAGTAAAAAAAATAAAAGAATTGGCTAAATAGTAGGGTCTCCCTAGTTTTCTTCATCCAAAGGACCTTGAATTGGTACAAAGACTGCTGCTGGCTACCGTAAAATGAAGGCCGCTCCAGCCTTTCTTCCAGAGGATCTAAAACCGAGCAGCGATGCCCTAATTGGAAATGTTCTCTGATCATTCCACTCTCTACTAACTAAAAACCCTGCCACCAAAATTTTGCCATTTTTCCCAACCAATGTGAGAAGCATTTATTCACATTGCACATTCTTCAAGGGGTTAAAAGCCACTTTGTTCTGGATATATTCTGTGTTACTCAATTTCTAAAGCACTAAATTGTAAGCTACAAAGCCATGTCGTTATTTACTTTCTTAAAGATAACATGGAGCCAGCTTCTCCCTGTGTGTCTCTCTGGTTTGCTGCCTTTTGGAGACATTCTTTGCGACTGCTGCGTGGCTCAGTAATTCCCAAGTCAGTGCATATATGGAAAATCCCTGTCAAACAATGGCACAGGAGAGGGAAGGAGGAAAGCTCCATTTACTACCAGACTTGGTTCTCCAGTGACCCTCCCTTCCCCGTACCCAGACGCCTCCGTGGCCACCTTCCCTGCCTCCTTGTGCTGTGCACAGAAGAGCAGGAGCAGTCACGCTCCACACCCCTTTGGGGAAAGGAAAAGGGGGAGCAGGGAGGGGGTCACAGGGGAACAGAACGAACTTGTTCTCAGAGAAGCACGGCGTCCAGACTGGCGGGTTTCTTTTATCCTGTTTCAGTTCAGTAAAAGCCTCAATTAACTTCCCATTAATTATTAAATCAGAACAATGCGTCTTTGGGTTCCAACAGCTAAATTCTGTTACTGCTGTTTCTTTGGGGAGGTTGGCTAGTTTTACAACTTAGGACATAAATATCCTTCTTCAAGGAGTTGCTGGCCTGTTGTTTTTATTCTCCTCTCCATGGGAGCGTTTTTAATCACAGTATCTCATGCACACATGGAGGGAAGCATTTCTGGGCCTGCTGCACCTTGAAAACTTTTTACATCTAACACATACTGCTCTTCCAGTATCCAATGTGTACCACCATGGGGAGAGCTGGGCATAGAATGAAACTTCTCACTATAACAACAGAAAATCAGGGGACTGTTTGGGTTAAAAAAAAAAAGAAAAAAAGAAAAATAGACATCAAAAAACCCCAATAAGTATAGAAAAATAGACATAAGTAGATAACTAAATTAAACAGGCAGCTTTGAGCAGGCAGCAGCCACCCTTTCTGTCTCCCTTCACCGCTTGGATTTCTGTTTCTGCTCAGGCTGGGGAAGCATGCAAAACTTCATGCTTGACCTGCAATACCACTGACAACATGTGATTTGTTTTGCCTCTGTTGGAAAAGACTGCAATATTTGCTGTAGCAAACTTACTGTCTGTCAGCCCACATGTCCTTCAGCGATGCCATTGACCACAGCTCTCCAGTTCTTTTGGCAGAAAATGACGAGGGGGAGGGAAACCTACAATAAATACATTTGTATTAGAGAAGCTGCTTCTACCTCTTTTGAAAAAAAAACAGAATGGTCTAGAAGGGGACTAGCAGTAAATATTTTCTTCTAATCTTGCAAATGTTTTAAGTTACTCTACACACTATTGCCTGCCTGCATGAGTCTGTGTGAGCTGTGTATTTGCAATCAGTGCACATCATCCTCAGAACCTTTCTGATCCTGCAGATCTCAGCTGTAAGGTTATCCTGCGAGGCTGCTTCCTGGGTGCTGAGAACACAACCCTCTCGCTCACAAGAAACAAGTCTCAACAGCCAGAGCTAAGTTTCTAGAGTACCTGTCTCAAAGATACACCTGGAAGACACTACCCAGGGCTCTGGGTGACATAAAAAAGAAAGGCAGAGAAGAAGGCACCCTGTGGGAAGGGTGTTTGGTGACCGTGTGTGGCACAGTCACCCACAAAAACGAGGCCCTGGACAGTGCTGCAAGAAGCACAAATTCAATCCCTTTTTCCTCCGTGCTCCCCTGTGTATCCCCTTGGCAAGTTCCATTGTGTGATAGATATTAAGCTGTTCATCCCTGTGCTGCAGTTCTACATTTGCAAAATCCACATTTTAAAGAGTTTTTAAGATCTTGGATGAAAGCTGCTATTACACCTTACAGTTAATTAGGTAATCACTATTATTTATTATTGTGGGAGTTTCTAGAGAAGTTGTATGAAAGCAGAATAGCAAGCTTGACCTTACGTACTCACATCTCAGGCTAATTCAATATTCTTTATCAGACATACCTGTGCTGCAAAGTTCCTCAGGGTAGGGGCTCCTTTGTTCTGCAGGAAGTTTGCAATGCTTCAAAATGCTATGAAAAAATTAATAGAATTATCATTATCAATTGTGATAAATACCAGCAAAGCTGCCTGCCTATGGACAGCAAAATCCATATATTATTGCCAATTTGGAGGGGATTATCAGTGGTAAGTAGAAAACTCTCTCTAAAATGTTTAACTACGGCTTATTTTAATGCCCACCTCCATTTGCATTTATGGAATAGAATTCTGAAATTTACACAGTTAAATAACATAAGGCAGATAAGAGAAAAATTAAAGGTAAGGACAAAGCAGCAGCCTGTTGAGGCTTCTCTGCTTGAGAGAAGCCTGTGCATTCACCCTGGAAAGTGGAAAATGTCCAACATAGAGCCCCATGATACTCCTGCTCACACTAGATTTATGTCAATGGAAATCTTCTGACACCAGTTGAATTGCTCTTCCAGACCAGCAAGACAGCAGAATTGGGGCCAGGTTCTCTGCAGGGAAAAAGGGAAAAAACAAAACCAATCTGAACAGTCTTCATTTGTGTCTGTGCCTCACACTCTGCCCTGTTTAAAGCAAGGCATCATAGAACTATTTCTCCCCTCTGTTAGCAGGCTCTTGTAAGAGCAGTAAGAACAGTTCACAGCTACATCCTTCATCTCAGCATCTCATAACACAGACGTTCCTCGATCAAACATCCCACTCTTTATTCCTGTAAGGGATTCATGGATGTTTATCCCTACTCTACAGGTGCACAAACTGAGGCCCATGGAGAGTCAGTAGAGAAGCTGGGAATAGAGTCAAGAAACCCTAATTTCATCAGCCGTTGGTAGAACTTGCAGATGACCCTCGTTTTTACAGCAGGTAACCCACTGTTTGCTAAGCAAAGAAGAGATGTGCTTTGCTGTCAAGCGTGAAAAATCGGTGCTCAGCCATAGGATCAGCACATAAAACCACTGTCCTCAAGGCTGGTCAGGTTGGTCATTTTGATTCATAGATTTACATAGAGAATCCCACAATCTTATTTTAGCAGCACTCAAGCACAAAAGGGAGCAACTTCCAGCAGACTGGAGACAACAGGGAAACTCGCCCAGTGGGCCTGATCCAGAACTGCCTGATGACAAACAAACCATTTCACTAATCCCTGTACATTTCTACAGGCTTCACCCCCCAGCGACTGCCAGCAAGATGCTAGTGGAACCCACCAGAAACGGTCCTGTGGGAGCACGTAAAAGGTCCTGCCCTTTTATCCTGGTCCAGGAATCCACTTTCACATGATTAATTATTTGTACTGTTAAGCAAACATGAGTGCTTTTAGTGCAGACTGAAGAAGGGCTGCTCCTAATCAAAACCAGCCAGCTTGTTTATTTCTGTTTTTTTCCCCCCATTGTCTATTTTGGTGTTTATAAAAACCAAAGTTGGGAGCTGTGTAGCTGTGGCCTCCTCACAGCAGCTGCCCTGCTTGTAAAGCTTCCACATCAGCCAGAAAGACATACCAGATACATGGTTCATAGAGCATTCCCAGTGGGAGAAAACACCCGCTGGTGGTAAGGCCAAGCCAAAGTCTTTGTGCCTGTGGTGCACGGAGGTGGTTCCCCAAGTTGGCTCCAAACAGGCCAGGAGAACAGGGATGGCTGGGATGGGAGAGCAGATACTCGAGCAGGCAGCCCTGGTTATCTAGAAACGTGCAGTGAGAGGCACCGACCACCACTCTGGCCGAGCTGGGAACAGTGGCTGCCCTTCACCTTGGAATCTGCCTGTACCCTCCTTGACAGCTCCCATTCAAACCCCTACAGGTCCTTTTCCTTTGGATTCTCCCACCCTATAGAAAAAGGATGATAAGCCAAAGTCTGCCTGTGCATCTCCTGTCCCATGCTGACATGTCTAGGGGACAGCAGGAATATCTATGTAGTGTGAAAACTGCAGTCACTGAGTGTGCAGCAGTCCCACATACACCACTGATACCCTGCATGGCTTCCAGTTCCCAGTTCCCTGCTACCCGAGAGAAGGCGGATGCCTTGAAAATAACCACCAGTTTGTTATGCCAATAAGTAGCCCGATTTTCACTGTTCACTTTGATAATTCTGAGCCTGTCGTTAAATCAGGTGCTCATCGCGCAATTCTGATCACCGAGTTCACTGTGCTGAAGTTTCATAGGCCGAGGTTGGTTTCCTTTTGTTTTTTCTTTAATAATAAAAAATTTACACACCCCCTCAAAGCCCTTTCAAGCCACAGCAAGAATAACAGCCTCCCCGAGCAAAACACTGGCCAAGAAGCTCAGCACCTCATAATGTGTACATACATCAACCTGGTAACTCCTGAAGAAATAAATATCACCTAGAAGAGGAAAATGAACTCACTTCTTTAAATATATCAGTAATATAAGCCATGGGCTAAACAGGAAAGAACAAACTCAACGCAAGCTGGGAAGAAGGGAAAGGCAGCAGAAATGTTACTTTTGCAAGGGATTGCATCACACCAATTACTGATAAGGCATCTGGAAAGGGGTGCAACAGCCGTGGAGCAGACCATAGTGAAACACCACTGTGCAGGTTGACAGGAATGCATTTATCCACTCACTGCTAGCAGCAGGGACATCCACCCCCCATGTGCTTTCCCTCCCCAAAGCAGCGTTAGTTCTTCCTTTATCATGGAGAAGCTGCTGTGAGCCCTGCTTCCTCATACCACTTCCCTGCTACGTGCCCTGTCCTCCCCGTTGATGTCCACGTGCTGTGGAGCAGTTCCTGTCCCTACAGTTCCTGTCCCTACGGCAGAGCAGACCCCCCCACCCCAGCTCCACAGGGAAGCAGGGATAACACACACCTTCACGAAATGCAGCCCATCTTCACACCGGGCTTGCGAGGCAGCAGTTTTTGGGCAGCAGGCAGACTCTCACCCCACACATTACCTGGGGGTGCTTGTCCAATTCTACCATACTCATGAAGCCCAGAGATACAAACCTTTAATGGACACTACAACAGAAAGGGACAAAGCACCACCACACCACTACACTAAGAGTACTGAGCTATGTAAACAGCCCCAAGAGAGATCTCTGCGTGCTCCAAAATATAAATTTTCCTGTGCTAAGGGACCGCAGAGTCAGACAGGTTAGAGGGAAGAGCTATTAAAACCATCTGAACTTGAGCAATATTGCGTAGCTCGTACTTTTTTTTCCATTTTTTATAGCTGTTTACAGTCCCAACTTTTTCTTTAATATTTTTTTTTTTTTGGCACAGGACTGATTACATGCCTAATGCCTGAAGAAAAGTGGGAATACTGAAGGATTAGGAATACCTAAATTTATGGCAGGATTAGCTGGAGTTTTATCCTGCTTGACTCAGAGAGCTAACATGAACAATCAAGGACATTCCAGCTCCATTATCTCCCGCTCCTTCCTTAAAGAATGCAGGAATAAAGGATTGCACACCAAAAAAATAGTTTATGACATTCATTTGAGATATTCCAGTCTGTTACGAGAAACGAGTACGTTTGTTGAATAATTCCACAATAATTCAAAAAATATTTTATAAAATAATTAAATTCTGCTCTTGCTTGCATCAGTTTTACATAAAACAACATTAATGAAAAGAGAACCAAACCCAAAGAAAATATTTGGTCTGATCTCATCCCACTGCCAATGAAATTTACCCACTGAGCTTAACAGAGTAGGACCAACACCAGAAATACCTACATCTTCCACACAGCCATATCTTCAGGGCTCTGCTCAGATGCTGGCTGCTGAAATTAGCATTTCTGTGACCAGAATGAATGATTCAGGTGCTAATCTAGTGCAGATTTCCTTGGGTTACATTGGGCATGTTTCAGGTCCCTTTCTCCGAAGGAAGGATAACAGCCCCAACGCCTTGGATGGCTCTTGGTGGGGGCATATTCACAAGTTTGCCCTGGACTCAGATGGAGCTAGTGATGGATCCAGCCACGAACAATGGACAGATCCTATGGAAGGGAGAAATAAAATACGGGAGCATAATAAGATGGTTTTCATATGGGAACTGTAGGTTCTCGGCACTGCAGAAAGCCAGCCAGCCACACACACGCACTCTCTCCCTCTAAAAAGATTTTCTTTTAGTCTGAGAATTAGATTTTTTGAGTCTTTGCTGCTACGCTACTCTTGACATTTTAAACATATAGATCAGGCGAGCCGGAATAGTGGAGCTCGGGGGTAACAATAATTATTTTTCAGTAGGAAACACTCGCTCATTTAAAGCCTGTGTAATTACGTTACAGAAATGCTGCAGAACGAGCCCCCGTCCGCCCCTCCCCGCTGCCTCTCTCCCCGGTAGGCCTTC